>JAQZBX010004176.1:0-61562 GCA_029593785.1 Cabassous unicinctus | reverse complement strand
TCATATATGCATGTTAATTAGCAATGTGAGCAATATTTCCTACCATACTTCACTCCCAATATTTTTTGAGATGTTTGTATAAAATGGAATTTAAAGTTCACTTATGATTGTATATGAACCACAGAGGAGCCCATTTATTAATAAAAACTTTTTTAATAGTTAAATGTAGAGGGAAAAAAATAAAAAAAAATTTGGGAAACATTGTAAACAGCTTAAGTTTATTTTGTGTATGATCGAGGCACTCTTTGCAGGAAGGTGTGTAATTGGGTTCTCTCTGCTTCCAAATGCACTCTTTCAACTATTCATTATCCTGTGTATTTTTAATGTGGTTTTAGTAAATGTTGGCAGTAGCTCTGTTGAAGTAGGTAATTGTGTTACGTTTTGGGTGGCGCCAAACACTTGGGGCATGGTAACCCAAATTTCATGTGCACGGTTTCCCTTTAGCCCACTGCCCAAATTTCACACACCCTTCACCTTTTGTTCCCTTTGTAAAAGGAGTGGTATCTGTTTTGAGCTGCCAATTCAGATGATCAGAAATGCTGCTCTCCTCAGTATTGTCTTGTTAAAATGCTTGCCATTTGGAACTTTGGCAGTGAGAAGCCAAAAGGAAGAGGTGAATGACATATGGTATATAGTCAGTGAAAGTAATATATGTGCTCATATACTTTCTAGTTCTCAGAATAAGTTAATAAGCTTTATTCATAAGGCTGCTGCATACTTTATCTGAAGATTTTAAAAATTGGGCATTTTTAGATCATGGTATGTGTTTTTTTAAACTGTTAATTATGATTTCAGATATTTGTCTAAGAACTGGAGTGTTCTTTAAATTTATCATAAACAGTGTTGTTTGAAGAAGGGAAAACTGCACTGTTTGTCATTTCAACTGTCATACAAGTGCATGTCAAGTCACCCTCTCTCTCAGGCATCAGTATCCGCCTCATAGCTTTATACATTTTGATGGGGAATATTGCAGCATCCTCAGGACTGACATCTGGGAAAGGCTCAAATCCACTTACTGCTCCTTGCTTGTTGACTTTGTTTTAAAATATTGTGCCTGGTGTCAACTTTTAAGCAACAGCACTGCCTAAAAGCAAGCAGAGAACAGAATCCCAGCACCATTCTATAGGCAACTTTTTAGAATTCAGATATAGTAAATCTGTTCAAGATTTATGATGTTTTATGTAAAAAAAAATTTTGTACAATGTAGCTGAATATTTTTGTTTCATTTCTTTGATGTGTAAGGTGTGTGAACATTTGAATATCACATGTTAAAAGTCAGGTATGGCACAATGGGTTCTGAGACCAGCTTCCCCCCCCCCACCCCATTTGCCTTGTTCCAAGCTTTTTCTTTTTCAAATTACTTTCCTGATATTCATAGATAAATATTTAATTTTACTAATAAGCATCTTGTGTGAATGTATTAAAGAAGTCACTGTGTTTTAGTGTTGTAGTTTGCTGAAATATAAAACTCCATTTCTTATTTGTTCTTATTCTTTGGTGTCTTAAAGTTATATATAAAATCACAGAGAAGCAAGAGGGAAAGTTGAAAGATATCCAAGGCTCATATCACTTGATTCAATTATAGAATTGAGGGTATGGCACATTAAAACTAGAACATGGGCAAACATACTGTATTCCATTTTAAGATTGTATTTTCTAAGTATATATTGTTAAATGGGTGAAAAATTAAGCCTGTATTTGCATTTTTAAGAATTCCAAAAATCACTAATGCCATCTATACTGTATCAAATAGCAAGGAGTAGAGAAAGCACAAGGAAAAATTAGGTTAGATGTGTTCTTTAGCGGAACAGAGGTATATTGTTTGTTATTCCTAATACAAGGCTAGATTTTCTAGCAATGAAATTTACTAGGTCCCAAAACTTACTTATTTGATCAGAGGTCTATATTCTAAGTTTCTGTGGTATTTCAATAGCTTTTCAGAATACACTTACTGATCAATAGCTTCATTCACAGAAAATATGATTAGTTTCTGATTCATTTGGCAGTCCATAAGAACAGTAATAGTTTTGTAATGAGCAAAGATTTTGACACATTTTCAAAATAGCACTCATATCGACATAAATGTGAATTCTTACATTTGTAAGTTATTTCTCTCTCCCACCTGTCCTCCATTAAAAAAAAAAAAATCACTTTTCTGATGTGTGGAAGATTCAGCTCAAGCTTCTAAAGGTAGGAAGGAAGTTGTAGAATAGCCTTTTGTTTAATTCAAGGTACCAAAATGTTTATCCCTTTTCTTCTGAATTATATGTTTGTAGAACTCTGTCAATTGTAGGTAGACAAATTAAGGAAGTTAGAATATTTTTCTAAGCCAGGAACTATAGCTAAAGTTTTACATTTGTAGACAGATGAGAACTTTTGTGTTTATGGTTGCTTTGGGTGACTAATTTTATAACAGCATCTTGAACACCAAATTTGCAACTCAAGCTTAAGTAAATTAGTATACCTTTAACCTGGCTTATTTACCAAAGTTGTAATCTGTTTTTAAGAATGGGATGTCAAGAGCATCTTTCATATTAATAATATGCAAATCTTTATAAATATCACCTTTAAAGCTTAAGGGTAGATAGAAAAAAAGAAGGCCTTTATCGGTTCTGTGGGATGTTCTGAACAAGATTACAGAAGGGAAGAAAAAGTTCTTTTCAGGAAGGTGATAAGGGAGGGCATGCATATATCTTATTTTAACCAAATACCTTCTTGATATAAATTTCTGTTAAATCACAAGCCCTACAATAAGAAAGAGGGAGATAACAGGAAAAGTGAGCTTTATTTAGCCTAGTTAGTAACTTATTTTGGCATAAATAGTTCAGTTAGACTTGGATTATTCTTGGAACCAAAGGAAAATAAGCATATTGAGGTTTTATTCAACAAACATGACATCAAAGTAACTGAATATTTTTAAGTAAGCTTTCATTTTCAAAGCTTCTAAAAGACTGCTATTGTTAATTTCATGGCACATAATATGAACTCAGTAGCATTGTACTGAAATTAGAAATGTGTCATCAGAAATAAATCACATGAAAAGAGTATGCAAATGCCAAGTGATATGACTCTTGGCACAATATATTGTACATTCAGCTTTTCAGAATCTTTCAGAAGGCATAGTTTGGCACCTATTACTAGTTATTTTTGTTATAACGCTCTCCCCAAATTTAAATGATTTCCCTGTTTGTGTGTCACTTTTAATTCTAAAGCATAAGAATCATGTAGCCTTCTAGAAATGGCCCTTCCACATTTGTTTTGTTTTAATTTTTAATTACTGATATATGGCTATTTTCTTTCAAGCTGTCAATTGTTATATGTATCACATTTTTAAAATTTGCCTATAGTTATCTAAACTCACAAAATCGGCTCAGTGTTGATGTGTCAAACAATGGCTTTGCTTCTTATTCTTACTGAACAGGCTTAGTATCCTGCTACTTGTTTCAGTCTTGATGCAGTAAGTGATGCAGTGTCTGGGTTTGTATTTATTCAGAAACTGTACTGTCCTTTCTCTGTGCTTAACTTGCTAAAAATATATTCCCTTACCAGTGAAATTCCTGAGCGGTGCTCTGCCAACTTTGGGGGAGGGGGTTTGGATGGCTGTGTTACTTGCACACTGGATCTGGAATTGTTCAGTGTTGTAAGTGGCAAATTTCTTAAACACCAGCAGCACTGAGAAGTGCATTATGGGCATTCGTACAGTTGTCCGAATGAAAGCAATTCTTTCATCTAGGAGAAGCTGAGAAATAGAGTTCAAAGAGCATGAATGTTTCAAGATTGTTGTTTTTTTTTGTCTCTGGGTTGGTGTGGTATGAAAATTTTTCTTTTTTCTTTTTTTAGAAAGTGTGTGTATGTATCTTTTCTCTCGGAAAAGGCCAGGGTTTTGGTCAAGTTCACCATGGATTAATTTATATCTTTTGTGATTACGTTTCAACCATTCAGTCCTAAAACAAGTGCCAACTAATTGTCCATGGGATGATCTACTCTTCTACTCAATTTACCATTTGAGTAGGAAATGATCCATTTATTTTCATTACCTGGCATTAAATTGAATATTTCATTCTTTTGCATACAATTGAGTCATTCTGTGACTTATGAAGTGTTTTTGTAACTATCTAATTCTTATGGTTGGAAGGCGAAGCACAGGAGTTAAAAATTGAAGTTTTTTTGGGTAATTTTTTCCCTAAATATTTGATGGTTTCTATTGATACTGTTCTAAAACATTTTACTGATTTAGGTTGTATATTTAGTTTGCTTTTGTCCTAAGAAAAAGCCAAGCACCAAGTCGATTTGTTACTGTGTTTCAATAATCAGTTTAAAATTTAGAATTTCCTTTTCTTTTTTTTATTATAGAAGATTTTATGAAGTGCCATGTAATTGTAGCTTGCTAGTGTTTAATGTTTAATAGACTGGTTCTGTGGTGTTCTAATCATTTAACATTCTTTGTTATCCCTGGAGAAAATGGTTCTACTCTTATTGAACACATTTTCTCGGATAAAATCACCAGCTGCTTTATTTTTCTATTTATTATAGTTAAAAAGTTGATGAGGTCTGAGTCTTGACCAAACTGCTCAGCTGAGATGTTTTTCACAATAGACACTGTACCAAATGTGCGTGCAAAGGACACAGTTGGGTGGTAGTATTTTTTCATTAATGTGAACATTGACTAAACAAAGCAGTCCTGCCTTTTAAATCTTGTGGCAGCTCAGAAGGGAGGTGCTTAAGAACCTTAACTACTATGTCAGATGACAAAATACTTTTTTTCCATTTTGGAGATTGGGTACTGCTCACACATGATGTATAGGGCTAAATATATGCTTGTTTCCTTGCACCTGTGTACTTCCCCTTCTCTTTCCTCCCCTCCCCTCCTCTGTAGGCAATAAATGGCCATTTTGCAATTGCATACTTTTGTCTTGGTTTTTTACTTTTTATCTGTGCAGTGTAAGTTTCTGCTTCTAGGCTAGTACTTGTAAAGTCAAGTAGGGAGTAAAGATAATTCAGAAAAAATAAGTATGAATTGATGCTACATTTTACTGGTGAAAACTGCATTATTAAACAGGTACTTTTAAAAATGATAGCTTTTGAAATTAGGCACAGTTATGTGACTTGCTTTGGTTGAAAAAATCTGAGCAAAGGAACATGTCACTTTTGAGTAGAGTCCTATGAGTCACTGTGCCTTTTTCCTTATGCCCCTTTATTGTCTGTGTTGAGATGGAACCTCTAATCTTGGATGATTGAGTGATCCTGATGAACAGCTTAAAGCTGCCCTGCTGACCTACATTGGACATATAGTGTGAGAAACAACCCTCAAATCTCAGTGTCTTAGTAAAATCAAGCTTTGTTATTCACGTTATCTAGGCCACCCTGCCTGATAAAACCTCAGACAGCTCTGCTGAGTTAACCATTATTGACTAAACTCAACAACTGGACCTGCAAAGACCTGATGTAAATTCATTCAACAAGATCTTTGGGATAATTCAATTGAAAATGATTTTAAGAATTTGTGTGATTGAGAACAGATTATTCTTGGAGAGGAAAATAAAACTGTTTAGCTTAGTCAAGTGCTTGTGGAAGATAATGGCAGATTATTATGGAACAGAATGCCAACATCAGAAATCCCTAGGCTGAAAGTTCATTGCCCTGTGCCTCTTTTTTCCCTACCAAGGATGAAATGTGAGTCTGTTACTGACCCTTAGGTACCTCTCTTAACGAAGCATTGCCCTTTATGTTGGCCGCCTTTAGGAAGTCTTCCAAAAGTGGAATCACTCACCCCTGAAGTGAATTGCCCAGATTTAAAGATATTGCATCATTAAGAAGATAATCCAAGGATAGGGCATGCAAGACATTAACCAAATGTCCTGCATTCCACCTTCAGACTTTGGGTGAATGGAGTTAGGAATCTTGTGAAATGATTCTCAAAAAAGGCAGAGACCAAGACATGGTCCTCCATGCAGGTGGTTTATTTGAGGAAGTGGTCTCAAGAAAGTAGAGTGGAGGGCTGGGAAGGAGGGATGCATTACTAAGCTGATAGCCACCTTAGGCAACTGGGGCATAAACTTGCCAAGGACCTTCTGAGGAGCTAAGTAGAATGCACCTCAAAATTGTCTTCATGAGGGATGAGGGAGGAGAAAATTTATTGGCACCCATCTCCCATGACTCAAAGGAGTATTAAATCCTTTCCCCATCCAAGTTTGTGCAAGCATCAAATTGACTAAGCGGTTCCTGTAGGTGTCCCATACAGTGGTAATGTAGAGTGGGGTGGTATAGAAACCAAGAAACATTTGGTGTAGCTGAGGCAAAGTGTGTAAGGTTACACCTGTGTCCAGCAGGTTGCCATGGCAATTAGGAAGTGAGCTGAGATGATGTGAGGTGGAGCACAAAAGCAGTCCAATGTAATGTACCCCTCAGATCTATTTGGATTCAAGGTTAAATCTTTTTCATCAGAGGGTCTTCTAGATGGTGGTTGATTATAATCTTAACAACAAAAAATGGTTCTGAGGCTATGAGTATTATCTCCATCATAAATAATTTCAAATTTTAACCAACTTTGCATCAGCACATGGTTGCTTCCCTGGGGTTCAGTGACCCAGTTTCCAACCCTGCCAGAGCCCTTGTTTTATACTTGTTGGGCTATAGTTGCTGAATTTTCCCATTCACCCCTGGGTAGGAAAGCACCAAGAGATGCCCATTGTATTCCCTGGGTTTCACGCTTGCTTCTTCCTGCCTCCCACGATACAGCAGCAATCTTAGCTTCTCATGCCAATACGATGAATCTTCTCTTTGCTTGTACACCAATGTTATGAGCCCCAAATGATCCCTTCCTGAGGGCAGCCTACATCCAATGCCTGAACAATATGTTGATATAAAGGCCTGGTCTCAGCCCACCTCAGGAAACTGAAGGGCCATCCTATCTTCAGAGTTCCCCAGGGTGTCTTTGTTGAGACTGCATTGTAACCTAACTCCTCCCTCAATCTGATCCTGATTCCCTTCTCTCCTTTCACAGGTGTTGATCCTGAGAGCACTCACAAATAAATTTCCTATACATTAATCTCCATCTCAGAGTCTGCTGCCCAGGGAACACAACCTGCAACACCAAGTTCCAAGAAGTCTTGCCAGCAGCATATTAGGGTTGGCTTCCAGACTCCTGGTTAAGTTCTGAATTACTGGAGAGTGCTGCCATATTGATAGATAAATTGTGCCTTATGCAGTCTTATTCAGATTCCCCTTGGCCCAACATTTTCAAGATTCACTTCCACCTATGTTTCTCCAGTTTCTGGTCAAAACATTAGCCGAGATCTTTGAGTGTGTAAGCCATTTTCTTCTGGTATAGGGACTTTTCCTCTGCTCAGACTGTTCTGTGATGTGACCATAGTTACTGGTCTTGAATCAATGAGAGGAGGCAGGGAGAAAAGCATCATCTTGTGAGGCACCTGCTTCAGGTGAGGACTTTATAGGTTATTCAGACAAAGGGAAGCTTCTTTCCTGCAAAAATGGAGAGTGAGACGTATTTGCTGGACCTGAGAGTTCAGGGATTTCAGGATCCAAGCTTTTTCAGGCCTTTCTACCCAAATATCCCCATCCCAGGTTAGGGTCATTGAATGTACAACCTTGAAGATGATGGGGAGTAGATCACAGAGCAAGCAAGCAAGGAACTGATTAATACACTACAGTTCTAACTACTCAGCATCTGCTCTCACACTTCTAACCATTTTTTAACTTAAGTACAACCACAACCTAATGCTTCTATTTAATAGGGTGTAATTGTCCTTATCATGAATTCATAATGTGTAACTGATTAGCCACTCCCAACCATACCCTCACCTCTAAGGATCCAGAGGTCATTCTTTTCACCAGAGTATTAAATGCATTTTCTTAACAGTCTTACAATATATTTCCATACATGTCCCCAGATTTCTTCCAATTCAAATTGACAAGATTCTGCAACTCTTTTGATGTATTTGCTATCTTTTCCTGGAATAGACCATACACTTTTTTCTCCTGGCCTATGTAGGGATTGAATTCTTGTTATGGAACTAGAGACAATGATGGATGATTAGAACAGGTTCTGCGGAGAATTAGAATTCCCTTCTAAGGCAGCTGACACAAGAGAAGTCAAAGGTTTTTATGTGTCAGGTAGGGGTAGAGGAGAGCTGTTTCTAGCAGCAAGGAAGTTCAGGGAGTTGGAGGTTCAAAGTTCTCAGCCTCAACTCTGTGCAAAAGTCACAAAAGTCTCACAGTATTGTCCCTTTCCAGCCAGGGCCCTTAGCATAAGATAATTGATGTTGCAACTTGTACAGTCAAGCCTTGGGCCTGATTCTCACTCATGTCTGCTCTATGGCTACATGGCTATGGAATTTCTTAAGGTTTCATGTTAAAAATTCAAGGCTTTAGACTTATCTTTTCATGTGTGTTCACTCTTCAGGACAGAGCATCCACCCCTCATAATAATCTATGTTAACCATAATTGCTGCCATAATCATCAAGTGCAGCAGTTACTTGAACAAAGCTATGTCTTCAATCTGTAATATGTTTCAAGAAATCTGGTTTATAGTTTTAAGTAATATTGATACTATTGCATTCCACAGATTACTAGTGTCCCATTTCTTGCCTGTAAGGAGGGCATCACTTCATTCATGCTTAACACAATCCCGAAGTTTCATGTTGAGTATCAGTTTCCTGGGACCATTCCCGGCACCAAGATATGTATCAGGAGCCATTCAGTAAAATAAAAACCACTCTTCTAAGTATAACAAACAAAAGAAAGTTAGTACAGGGGACTGGTTACACAGGGAATGGAAGACCTGGGAAGCACAATAAGAAGATATTGAGGCAATCCTGAAATTAGGAAAAGCAGAAGACTGCTACTACCATTTGAGATGGTGGAATATAGGGAAGACATAACATTACCAGAGCTCAGAACCTAAGCCATTTTATAGGAGATAGAACCTCTCAGTGGCTATCTTGTCATATCTGGGAATACATAGGAAGGGGCTAGCCAATTAGAACTGGTATTATGAAGGAAATTCAGTCACTGTCAGAGATGCCACCATAGTAGAGAAAGAGGAGAAATTCTCTGGCTTCTTCCCTTCTCCCACCCCAAGTAATCTGGCTAAATTTCCCCTTTAGACAACCCTACTAAGAAGACACTTGTCAACGGAACCTGGGAATGTTGACCTTGAGATATAGGCAGATCTGGGGAAGGATCAGGAATGAATCTGAGAGAAAGAAGGCAATTGACCAGCACACTAGATATTGGGGATGGATTCTTTTCAGAGCAACCTGCAAATATATGGCTATATGCTATTTATATATATTTTTTGTCATTGATAGTAACAGCATGAATGCCAGATAAATCTCATGTAATCTTAGCATTATTTCTGGAAGCATTATTTCCACCTATATATATTTTATATATAGAAGGAATCATTCTAGATATTTCATGAGAGGAATGAAAATACTTAAAAATAGCAAGCTTTTAAATAAGATTGTACCTGAGTTTCCTTATTCTGACTACTTTGTTCAAAATTCTTCCTGTTAAGGGAGAAAATAAGAAAACACAAAGGACAACATACATTTTTTTTCTTCTGTAAGTTTGGCTTTCTTTGGTGATTTGCAACTAAATAGCTGAGATGATTTGCCTAAATTCAGCAGACCACAAATAATGTGTGAAAATGAGGTACTAAACATATGGAGAGGAAATAGTATGGAAAATCCTACTTAGAGATATATATTTCCACATCTATAAAATAATCTATAGAGAAAAAAAGAAAACCTGTTTTAAGAGCTTATTCTAAGTAAAAAATACTCTTGCCAAACTTTTTTGCTTATGCTCTTTATAGTTTGTGAACTGTATCTACAAACATCAGATAAATTTAAAAAGTTGGACATTTACATTCCATACCAAGCTTAAAAACAAACAAACAAAGCAAACAACTTCATGTTGTGAATTTGTGATCAGGTATTGGCCCAATGATCCATGGAACATCTTCCACTTTTTTTCCCAGTGAAAGGTAGAAAATTTTACTAGAGGTGCTGACTGCATGCGAATGTGCTACTTCCTTTTACCCACAAGATTGGGTTTCTCTCCAATACAACTGGCCAAGGAGTTGTTTCTGAAGAGTCTTGGATGCTATCCCTGTGGCCACTTGCTCCATTTTACAAGGTAATGCCTTCATTAGAACTAAGGGACTATATTTGATTAATCATCATAAACAACAAACTTACCACTTACAATCTTGTGACATTGAATACTGGATTCGTGAAGAAGGCAAAAAATAAGTGTTTCTTCTACTTTCCTGAAGCAGGGCAAACCCTAGGCATACTTTTGGAAAAAAGAAATAGAGGCATTCGGAAATGAATAGGGTAAGTTAGGGAGGTAAGAGGATATCAGACTCTATTCTCTTTGCAACTCCCCAATTTTGAAAGGTGAGGCAGTTTTATTATTTTCGTCTTTTCATGGTACCTTCAATAAATGCTTTTAAAGAAGACAAAATATGACAGCCCTTCAAATATATGAAAATTGTTATATGGGAAAGGAATTAACTGTTGAGTCTCTCTATAATAACCATCCTTTGTCCTTAGTTTTGCTTCCCTTAAAGTCACACAGAATAATTAAAGAGAGAGTTCTTCAATTCTTAGAATTGTTTGAAAATTGACTGCCTGCAGACTTCCCTGCTACTATCAGAAATACCATAAGAGAAAAATACCATAAGAGAAAAATATGGTTTCTGTAAGTGATCAGGATAACGAACCAGTGCTTGGACTTCCAACTCTGCCATTTAAAATTGTAGGATCTTCAATCTTCATTTTCACTGAGATAGTCATGCTTATTGTCATTGGTAAAAAAAGTCTTCAAAGTATGCAAAAATTTTAAATAATAAAACCTGAATTTAAGGTAGTATAATGGATAATTTATTTATATGGCGCAATTGAACAATAGCTCAATCTCTTAACTAAACATAATTAAGCCTCTTTCATTCTACAGAAAGTTCCTTTGATTTCACTGCCCCTTCATCTTGAAAGAGAAGATGGGCAACAAGTTTGGTAGTAAAGGAAGATGGGCAGTCTACTCTTGTTCTTTACTTCCCTCATTGCTCGCTCACTTTTTTTAAACACATTTTAATATCTTGTTTATTTTTTAAAAAAGATACTTAGATTACATAAATGTTACACAAAAAATATAGGGATTCCCATATGCCCCATCTCCCACACCTCCCACAACCTCCCACATAAACATCCTTCATTAGTGTGGCACATTAATTGCAATTGATAAACACATCCTGGGGCTTTGCCATTAAGCATGGACCATTAAGCATCTTTCCATTCTCTTGGCTTCTGTGAACCTTCAGAAGACTTGAAGATGATCAGGGGAAAAATCACTTTTCCTATATCTTTCTTGTTTCTTTTCTTTCTTCCTCCACTACCCTTGAATTATCCCACACAGCAGCCCTACTTGCATCCTTTCTTTTTCATTATTCCATCCATCATTGCTATTTAGATGACTCTCTAATGTCTATCTCCACCCTAATCTTTGTTCAAAGTCCTCTACTTCTAACCCCTCCTTGGAAATTCCTGGGCACACCTAATTGTATTGTATTCCAAATTGAATAAATCTTTCCATCCTCAATCCTGTTTCTCCTCTTGTGTTTCTTGGGTAAGGTGAGTAAAAGATTCTAATCAAGGCTTATCTAAGATTAGGAGGCATGGAAAGAAAGAGGTTAGTCAGATATATTACAGATGTATGATCAATAAGACTTGAAAGCTAATGTCTTTATTTTCTTCATTTTATTAAGAACAGACCCATTATTATTAATTTCGGGCAAAGCTTTGTTGATAGACTCTCTATTATGCTGTTTTATAGTTTTATTTTACTTATTTAAAAGAAAAATCTATAAGTTCTGTCCTGAACTCAGTCTGTCAACTCTCTTTGCTTTTTAGATTCTAAGGTTTCCCAGAGTCAACTTCTTCCATCTTGTGGCAATTTGAGAACTTAATCTCCTTAGTCGGGGGTGGTGTGTTTGTGTGTGTGCTAAATAGAGTAAGGGCAATGATACATAGTCAGATGTGGGAACTCATAAAAATGGAAAACTTATCAAGGAATTAGTTGAACCTGTACCTTTCCTCTGTACACTTCTTCCATAAATTCTAAGCCATGGTGGATGAGCTTTACTTTATTGGTCTATACTGACCTTTTCCTTTTCTCTAATGTAATCTAGAGGTATTCCTCTGACCTGATTATGTTCTGAATAGAAACGGAATGACTGGAAACAGCTCTTTGTCTGGCAGGGCTGAACTGTGTTTTGAACACTGGCTGTCAGAATACATATTAAAAGAAGATCCTCCGAGTAGATGCCATTGTCCCTCTGTGAAAATACTCAGCTGTCTGAAGGGACAAGTGTTATGTCATGTGGGCTCTCAGCTCTTCTCACCATATCCTGAAAACAAACACCACAGAGAGGAATATGAAATCCCTTCAGTGTATGTGTCAAGGTCTTAGAGTGCCTTGCAGTGGGAGGTTTTTTGTTTTTTTTTTTAATTAGAGCAGTTTGTGGTTTACAGAAAAACGCAGATAGTACAGAGTCCCCACATACGCCCCCCCCCCAAAAAAAAAAACCCACTGTTTTCCTTATTAACACATTACATTAATGTGGTACCTTTGTAACAATTAATGAAACAATATTATGTCATACTATTAACTATAGTCAATAGTTTACTTTAGAATTCACTATTTGTGTTATACATTTCTATGGCTTTAAAACTTTTTATTCTGTGATCGTGAATGGTTTTTAAAAAGCAAGTGTAATGTTTTATCGCCTGTTTGCCAGAATTAGGCAATTATTATATAAACTCTGACCTTGCTTATTTGAAACTGTAGTAGTGGGATTGCCACCTTCCAATGGACTTATGTACTCATGGGCAACCAGTTTTTCTCTAGCGATACTGCCCTGTGTCTTTTCAGTGACACAGGAGGAGAGTTGTGTTGAAAAGATGACAGGAAGAAGTGTTTGCTTTGTTCTGCTTTTCTACTCCCCTTATCTGTGACCCAGAGAGGTGCCAAGAAGAAAGGCCTAGGATGACTTTGGGAAGGAAGGAGAAAAATGAAAGCTTTGATTTTTTTATGGTGTTGCTGTTGAAGAATTCAGTATTAGTAGAAAGTTCCAAGAATTGATGGAAGCAGTAAAGTGGTTCTTCGTATCTATTGGCTATGGGTTTATGCTGGTTAACATGCGGTACTTATAGCAGATCACATATACTATGAATATGTAAAAGTGTTTTTAAACTAATAAGAGTTCTTTTTCTCGTTTTAAAATATATATGTGTAGAAAAAAAAGGTTGGATGGAAATACATCAAAATGGTGACTACTTTTTCATTCATTTTTTATATCTTGCTACTTTTCCACTCTACATTCTAACCTAAGCATTTCTCCAGACTAATAAGTAGTATTTAAAACCACAGAATATTATAAAAACATTCAAAACGTGTAGGCTGTGCTATCATATGACTGAATTGTGTATTTATTGAGTATTTATATTGCTTTTAACATTGTGTTACTATATGTCACTGAAACTAACAAAAATGTATTTTTTTTCCTTTTCAATATCAAAACTTACTTGGCTAACACTTCGAATGAATGGAGTTACAGAGGAGCATTAAGATATTATATGACTCATACCTAGCCATATATGGAAGCTTGGGTCTCTAATCCACATCTACCATAGGTTAAACCCCTACCATATGGTGCTACTGTTAAAGATGCTGCTGACTAAGTATGCAGGAATGTAAAGATTTGCTTAAACAAGGTTAATATATGGCCTTGGACTGGTAAGACAGCCAGTCTGTAACAGAATTAGAAGTCAGGAGGTTAGTCACATTTTCCTGAAAAGAGAGCACACACCAGAGTCAGGATCAGGGAAAGCTCTTTAGAGAAAGCAAAAAAACAGAAAATTTCTATCTAAGGGAGCAACTGAAGGAGAGAGTAGATGAGATGGTGTTAGGGTAGAACAGAATAACTACCAAATATGGTGGAGGAGACTAGGGAACTGAAGGAAGATTGCACCAGCATGGCAGAGCACTGTCCCTACAGCCTCCACACTTGAGATATGAAGGTAGACGATACCTCCAACCCATCTCCCATCTCTTAAGTTCTTTGTCCTATGTGTTCACCAGAATGTACAAGTGAATGGAGAGCTTGTTTCCTGGCAAGTTATTAGACATTTAATCTGGATAGTTCGCCTGTAAGAGACAACAATGGGAAATTATCAAGTTGGAAGATGACTTTCACCAGTTGGGATTAAAATCTCATCAATAGCAGTAGCTGACATCTATTGCTGTCCAAATTCTGCAAAAATCTTTAGTGTCTATTCTTTTTTCCCCTTTATTAGAGAAGTTGTAGGTTTACAGAACAATCATGCATAAAATACAGAATTCTGTTATACTACCCCACCACCAATACCTTGCATTGGTATGGTACATTTGTTATAATTTATGATAGCACATTTTTATAACTGTACTATTAATTAAAGTCCATGGTTTAACTTAGGGTTCATTGTTTAGTGTAGTTCCATGGATTAAAAAAAATTATTCTGCTACCATATATACAATCTGACATTTCCCCTTTTAATCATGTTCAGATATATATTTCAGTGGTGTTAATAGTGCTCACAATGTGCTACAATCACCACAATCCATTACCGAAACATTTTCATCATTCCAAATAGGAACAATATATGTACATTTTAAGCATTAACTTCCCATTCCCTATCCCCACCCCATCCCCTGGTAACCTATATTCTAGATTCTGACTTTATGAGTTTGCTTACTCTAATTGTTTGAAATCAGTGGGATCTTATACTATTTGTCCTTTTGTGTCTGGCTTATTTCACTCAACATGGTGTCTTCAAGGTTCATCCATGTTGCATGTATCAGGACCTCATTCCTTTTTACAGCCAAATAATATTCTGTTGTGTATTTATTTATCCATTCAGCATTTGATGGTCACTTGGGTTGCTTCCATCTTTTGGCAATTGTGAATAATGTTGCTATGAACATTGGTGTGCAAATATCTGTTCAAGTCCCTGCTTTCAATTCTTCTGGATATATACCTGGTAGTGGGATTGCCAGGTCATGTGGTAGTTCTATACTTAGCTTTCTGAGAAACCACCAAACTGACTTCCACAGTGGCTGCACCACTTTACATTGCCACCAGCAATGAATGAGTATTCCTATATCTCCACATCCTTTCCAATACTGTGTTGTTGTTTTTTAATAGCAGCCATTTTAATGGGTATGAAATGGCTATTTCATTGTGGTTTTGATTTGCATTTCGCTAATGGCTAATGTTGAGCACTTTTCATGTGCTTTATGGCCATTTGCACATCTTCTTTTGAGAGATGTCTGTTGAAGTCTTTTGCCCATTTTAAAATTGGGCTGTTTGTCTTTCTCTTGTTAAGTTGAAGATTACTTTATATATACTGGATACTAATTCTTTATTGGATATGTGGTTTCCAAATATTTTCTCCCATTGTGTAGGTTGTCATTTTACTTTCATGATAAACTCCTTTGAGGAACAAAAGTTTTGGATTTTGATGAGGTTACATTAATCTATTTTTTCTTTTGTTTCTTATGCTTTGAGTGTAAAGTCTAAGAAACCATTGTCTGAAAACAAGGTCCTGAAGATGCTTCCCTACATTTTCTTCTAAGAGTTTGATAGTTCTAGCTCTTCTATTTAGTTCTTTGATCCATTTTGAGTTGATTTTGTAAATGGTGTGAGGTAGGGATCCTCCTCTTTTTTTTTTTTTTTCTTTTTTTCTTTTTTAAATGTATATCCAATTTTCCCATCACCATTTGTTGAAGCACTATTCTTTCCCAACTGAGTGGTCTTTACCTCTTTGTTAAAAATCAGCTGCCCATTAATATGAGGGTTGATTTCTGAGCTTTCAATTCAATTCCATTGGTTTATATGTTTGTACTTGTACCAGTACCGTGCTGTTTTGATTACTGTGGCTTTGTAATGTTTTAAGATCAGGAAATGAAAGTCCTCCAACTTCATTCTTCTTTTATAAGATGGTTTTAGCTATTCAGGGTCCTTTGTCCTTCCATATAAATTTGATGATGGACTTTTCCATTTCTGCAAAGAAGGTTGTTGGAATTTTGATTGGGATTGCATTGAATCTATAAATTGCTTTGGCTAGGATCTTAACATTTAGTTTTCCAATTCATGAACACAGAATGCTCTTCCATTTATTTAGGTCTTCTTCTTTTTTTTGCAATGTTTTGTAGTCTTCTCTGTACAAGTCCTTTACATCCTTGGTTAGATTTATTCCTAGATATTTGATTCTTTTAGTTGCTATTGTAAATGGAATTTTTCTTGATTTCTTCTTCTGATAGTTCATTGCTTGTGTATGGAAACACTACTGAATTTTTGATGTTGACCTTGTACCCTGCCACTTCACTGAATTCATTTATTAGCTCCAGGAGCTTTCTTTTGGATTTTTCAGGATTTTCTGTATATAGGATCATATAATCTGCAAATAGGGGAAATTTTATTTCTCTCTTTTCAATTTTTACACCTTCAATATATTTTTCTTGCCTAATTGCTGTGGTAAAAACTTCCAGTGCAATGTTGAGTAACAGTCCCGTATTTCTTTATTGATCTCCTGACTAAATGTTCTATCCATTATTGAGAATGGTGTTATTCATTGGATACAGGACTGTTATCCAATGTTGAATAACAGTCCTGTATTTTCTTATTGGTCTCCTGGCTGGATGTTCTATCCATTATTGAGAGTGATGTGTTAAAGTCTCCTACTATTAATTTAGATAACAATGGGAAGTTATCACATTGGAAGATGACATTACCCTCTTGGAATTAATCTTATTATGACAGTTGCTGACATCTATTGCTTTCCAAATTCTGCAAATGTCTTGAGTGTCTATTCTTTGTGGAGCACTGCAAAAAGTGCTATTGGGGTTTGAAACTTTAAAAAGTAAGCCACCATCTCAGCTCTTAGGAAATATATTAATACTAAAAGGAGGATGAACAGGAATAAGACAAATAAATTCATGTCATACTACAAGGTGAATAAGACAACTGGTATAGAGAAATTTATGATAGGAGTTCAAAAGCAAATAAAGAGAAGTATTGGTAAAGAAGATAGTGACTTTTATGAAAGAGATAGCAAAATATGAACAAAAATGTAGGAGACCATTACAGGTTGTATAGTCTAGGGAAATAGAACTGACAGGAGATATCTGTAAATATGAGATTTTATAAAATTGTCTTATGCAACCATGGGGGGCAGGGAGGGTTGTGCATGAACACAAATTCTGTATGACGGGCTGCAAGCTAGTAACTCCAATGAAGGTCCTTGATGAGTTTCCCAGTAGAAGCTGGCTGGCTGAAGTAAAGATCGGAATTCTCTCTCCTGACTGCCAACTAGGCATTGTGGCTCTTTTTTGGTCATAGTAGGTACCAGATACAACAGCTTATCCTTCACTTTAGAAAGGATATCTCAACATGCCATATAACACTGGACACCTATAAATTTCACCAAGGTGGAACCCCTGTTTTTCTGTTGTATTTATCTCCCATTCTCTGACATGCAAATGCTTTACAAATAACTCTAGAATACTTGCTTCTTATGGTCACTAGGTCCAATCAGCATGATATCATCAATAAAATGGACCAGTGTGATGTCTTGTGGGAGGGAGAGACGATCAAGTTCCCTGTGGAAAATATATGACATTGGGTTGGAGAGTTGACATACCCCTGAATAGGATAGTGAAGGTATATTGCTGGCCTTTCCAGCTGAAAGCAAACTGTTTCTGGTGGTCCTTACTAAAAGCAGTTGAGAATAAAGCATTTGCCAGACTAATAGCTGCATACCAAGTACCAGGGCATGTGTTGATTTTCTCAAGCAATAATACCACATCTGGAACAGCAGTTGCAATTGGAGTCACCACCTGGTTAAGTTTATGATAATCCACTGTTATCCTCCAAGATTCATGTGTTTTCTGTACAGGCAAAATAGGAGAGTTGAATGGGGATGTGGTGGGAATCACCACTCCTGCATCCTTCAAGTCCTTGATGGTGGCAATGATCTCAGCAACCCCTCTAGGAATCTTGTATTGCTTTTGATTTACTATTTTGCTAGGTAAGGTAAGTTGTAGTGGCTTCCACTTGGTCTTTACTACCATAATAGTGGTCACTCTACAAGTTAGGGAACTAATGTGGGCATTCTGCCAGTGACTATGTCTATTCCAATTATGCATTCCAGAACTGAGGAAATAACAACAGAATAGGTCTGGGGATCCACAAGACCCACTCTGAGACAGACCTGAGCTAAAATTCCATTGATCACCTGACCTCCATAACTCCCTACTCTGATTGGTGGACCAGAGTGACATTTTGGGTCTCCTGGAAATAATGTCAATTCTAATAATAATCTCCAAAATGTCTGTTCATTTCCTTTTCCCCAAAGCACAGTTGCCCTGGTAAAAGGCCCCAGGTCCCTTTGGGAAAGGCTGGGAGGATGATTAACCATATAAATTTTTGACACTGTAACATGGTCTTTCCCAAGGGGACACAGCCTTCCCCTCATTCATGGGGCTCTCAGTCTATAAACTGTCTCAAGTCTGGGAATTGATTAAGTGGCTATGGCTCCCTATTTCTGTAATTCAAGTTAGGGTTTTGTTCATTCAACCTAGAACTCTTTTGCTTATACTGATCAAGTGGGCATTTAGTAGACTGCCCATCTATTTTACTTCTTGGTACCCTATGATCTATTAGCCAATGCCATAGGTCTCTGTGACTCAGACTATTTTGCTGCTTGGAGTCTGCTGTTCATTGTGGTAGCTATGCCCACTTTGTCTTTGGTGATTTAGTGCTACACTTGGCTACTGCCAACCTGGGGCCTGATCATCCCCATTGTGTGTACGTATCCAAGTTCAGTTCCCAGAGTAATATATGACCTATCAAGAGGAGCAACCACAAAGCTCTTCAGGCAAGATGGAGCTAGTCTCATAAATTAATTCCTAACATTCTTGGTGAAAGGTGTGTCCTCTGGACGTTTCTGGTGTAGGTAACAGGTCTTACATAAATCCATTATAACATTTCAATCTCTCTAAGCCTTTGGATCCCCTCATCTACAGTATAACAGGGTATTTCTGGTATTTTAGACCTCAGGTAATATCAGCCATCTTTTGATCTATGTTACAGCCAATCCCCCAAACAAACTGTTAGACCCTTTCTAACCCCTTAAGCTACAACACTGAATCCAAAATCTCTGCTTAGGAGGTCCCTATCAATAAATTCAGCCTGATGCAACTTTGTTCTTTCCACCAATATCCCACACCCTTAATATCCATTCCCACATATATTCTCCTGATTTCTGTCTATATAAATTGGAAAATTCATGCAGTTCTTTTGTACTATAGTGTACTTCTTCATGGGTCACATTTTGTACTTCACCTTTGGGGGCTTGCTGTTACTTTAGTTATAGGTATGGAAGAAAAGAGGGATGGTGGGGTGGGTAATGAGAATTATTAGAAGTGTTTTGCAAGCCAATTACCTCAGGGTAGTCCATTGCAATTTCATATAGTGAGACATGATTATTCTCTTCAGGTGGAGTTTGGATGGCAGACTCCTTTGGGCAGAATGGACATTGGGTGGCTGCTTCCTCAGGGTAGAATGGAGGTAGGGAAGCTGTTTCCCTATGGCAGACTAGAGTTCAGGAAGTTGTTCCCCAGGACAGACCATTTAGTATTTATCTGGCAAAGTCTCAGCAAAATTTAGGGTTTCAATGTCCCCACTGCCATCATTATCAACCCATATTTCCCCATCCAAATTTTCAGGATTCAATTCCTTTCTATCAATGCCCTCAGTCTAACAGTAGATGCCCTGCAGGGTTCAGATTTTAGTTTCTGTTGTAACTCTGCTACTCGCACAATGAGACTCTGGGTCTGATTTTCAGAGATCTCAGGTCTCTGTATGAAACAAGATTTTCTTTTAGGGCACACATAGAAACTTTCACATCATTAATGCAGAACTTAAGTTGCAAATTAATTCAGCTCACCCCTTTCTTTTATAACTGTATCCAGCAAATTTAGAAACAACCAGCCAACCTCCTTATATTTTTAACTCCACAAAACTCTGTTAAGGTGTCAAAAACACTCTCACCCAGAGCCTTCCCTCTTATAAGCATGGAAGTGGCCATATCCAGTGATAGTATTTTGTGTATATCAATTGCCAACTCATGCCATGGACTGTCACTGGCCTCTTTATTATTAGAAATAGAGTCATTAGTGCCTAGGAATCTAATCAGAGCAGAGAGCTAATTGCAAAAAACCCAGAACCAGTTTAAAAATCTCATTTTTAAGATTCAATTTCTCAAGGACCACTCCTGTACCAAACTGTATTAGTCAGGGTTCTCTAGGGAAATAGAACTGACAGGAGATATCTGTGAATATTATGAGATTTTATAAAATTGTCTCACGTGGCTGTGGGGAGGCACAAGTCTGAATTTCATAGTGCAAGCTGCAAGCCAGGAACTCCAATGAATGTCCTTGATGAATTCCCCAGTACAAGCTGGCTGTCTGAAATAGAGATTGGAATTCTCTCTTCTGACTGCTGAAACCACTTCTCCTTTTAAGGCCTTCAATTGATTGAAAGAGACATCTCTCATTGCTGATGGCAATCTCATCAGTTGATTGTAGATGTAATCAGCCATAGATGCAATCAATTCACTGAAGATTTAAGTCCACAAAATATCCTCACAGTACAATTTGGCCAGTGCCATCTTAACCAAACAACTGGGCACCATTATCTGGCCAGGTTGACACATGAGCCTAACCATGACACAGGCAAAAGCAATCACATGAGCAAAGACATTGAGTCCCTGTTTCTATTTCTCTCTCTTTCTCTCTCTTACACACACACAGAGGTACATACACTTCATTTAAAAAGTACCCTTGGATCACTTTATGGAGTAAGTCAATCTATCCTTAAGTTCAATTTCTTGTATAAGTGGGTTCTTAGTAAATATAGTTTGAATATTTGGAGACCCAATTTTATATGGCCTACAGTATACTTCAGAGAAAAAGTGCCAGACCTACTTAGGTTCAAATTTCAATCCATTTTCTACTTGTGTGACCTTGAATAAATTATTCAATCTCTCTGTATTGTTTTCTTATTGATAAAAATGGGGTATATAATAATGGACTTTGAACAGTTGTTGAAAGGATTAAATAGGAAAATATGTTGTTACAATTGTTTTGTAAGGGTTAGGGTTTTGCTTTCCTTGCCTTCACTTCAGTCCCTCATCTGGACCAAGTATGTGCAGCTGCTTGCTACCTCCTTGGTAACACCAGAGGGCAACATTATCCCATCTTCATATCAAAGATTTCCAGGAATGAAAACCTTCTTTGCAAACCAGAATCTTCTAAGTGCTTCAGCAATGAAGGAAATAGAAACTGTGCTCCAGAACATGAATAGGACAGAAAGAGATAAACCCTGGAGGGGCTTAGGAACAGATGCAGTGCCCCTCAGTGGGCAACAGCTGTGTATGAAGGCACCATTCCAGGCATCTATTTCTGCCAGCTGGGTTAGGAAGATTTCTGGTACAAATATAGCATCAGAACCTTAGATTAGGCATCTAAGTGAATCTGCTTGTTTACTACTAGAAAACCACTGTGTTTTGGTAAGTTTTCTCTGAAAAGACTCCTGGAATTTGTTGTTTGCTAGAGGGTCAGAACTAGAGTAACTTGGGACAGTCCTGGTTTATGTCTGCAGTTAAAGTGTAAGTATTAATAGCTCTCCCTTTTAGTCTCAAAGTCCCCCAGTTTGAGAGATAAGTTACATGGCCATTCTACTCTGAACACTAGGAGAAATATTAATTAGTAGCACATATTTGACCTAGAAAGACACCTTGGGTCTGGTTAAGACCATGGGCTTTGAAGTCAGAAAGTAGCATCCATATTTGGATTAAAAATCTCTGCTTTATCTGTGTGTCCTTGGGAAGTTAGGTAACCTTTCTAAGCCTTAGTTTCCTGCTATATAAATTAGGGTTAATAGAGGTATATAAATGCATTGTCCCATTTAATCCAATTATTTAAGGTGCTCATCAGAGTCTATGGCACATAGTGACAGTATTCTTTGTTATTATATTTTCCTTCCTTATTATTTTTAAGCTTTACTGTAAGAGTCAGATTGTCACTTTAGCTTATTGATTAGATATATAGAGGAAAACAATTGTGGCCCAAAATAAAATAAATTGCTCAAGTTCAGAAAACAAATATTGAGTGAATTGCTCAAAGTCAGAGCCAAATGAGCACCCATTTCACAATTTGCTATACTGAGAAGATAACTCAAGATTAAAGATGTATGGCTTCCCTTCAACCAAGATGTTGGTGTAAGACATTTCAGAGTATTATTCCCCCACAGAATCTATGATTGACTAGCAAAAATTGGCAAAGCCATCTTTGTCAATACACTGAAGACAGATAAAGGGTTGCAGTAACTGGACAAGTGCCAAAATCAAGAAAATGCAGCTTTAAAAGCAGTAGAAGTTCATGGAGACCTTGCTGCCTGCTAACCCCACCACCACATGGTGTGGAGCCACTCTGCACTGTTTCGTGGGTCTTTGGCCCTGTTCTGGCAGAAACAGAGTGATCCTTATGTGCATACTGCAATGCCTATGTGTCAGGAGAATCAACTGGGTGGCAGTCTGAAACACTGATCCTGGAAAGTTGGCTCAGGTTTTCTCTAATAACATGGGCCCTGCAGACAGAAGTAACTTGCTCATAGATACATTGTAAGAAACAATTAAAAAGCATCCTGGGGCAAATGTAAATTCAGAAAAAGTAATGATACATCTATGATTTGGGACATACAATGTATGAAGATATAATTTGTAACAAGCACAACATAAAGTTGGGTAGGATGAAAGGGATAGGAACAGTGTATGTGTATGCTATTGGAGTTTAAATGGTATGAAATCAAATATCATTGATACAGATTTAAGATATTAAAATTTAGCCCCATGGTAACCACAAAGAAAATATATGAAACATATATACCTAAAGAAATGAGAAGGGACTCAAAATGGTACAATACAAAAAAACCAAACAAATATGAAAATGGACATTAATGAGAGAATTGAGGGACAAAAAAGGTATAAGACTTATAAGACCAAATAGCAAAAGGGCAGTAGTTACTTTAAATGGAAATGGATTGAATTTTCCAGTCAAAAGGCAGAGATTGGAGAATGGATATAAAAGCATGACCCAACTATATGCTGCTTACAAGAGACTCATCTTAGATCAGAAGGCACAAGTAGGCTGAAAGTGAAAGGATGGAAAATATATACCATGAAAATAGTAAACAAAGGAATCTGGGGGTAGCTATATTAATATCAGATAAAATAGACTTTAAGTAAAAAACTTATGAGCAGCAAAGAAGGTCACTAGGAACTGAAAAAGGGGTCAATTAAACAAAAGGAGGCATAGCAATTATAAATATATATGCACCTAATGACAGAACCCCCCAAAATATGAAGCAAATATTGACTGATTGAAAGGAGATATGGATGGTTCTACATTAATAGTAGGAGACTTGACCATGCTACTTTCTAAAATGGATGGAACATCTAGACAGGGGGTCAATAAGGAACTAGAAGACTTGAATAATACCATAAACCAACTAGACCATAATTAGAATACTTCACCCAACAGCAGTCAAATACATATTCTTCTCTAGTGTACATGGATCATTCTCTAGGATAGACCATATGTTAGGTCACAAAACAAGTCTCAATAAATTTAAATATTTTTAAATCATACAATGTATCTTCTCTGACCACAACAGAATGAAGCTAGAAATCAATAACAGAGGGAGAATGGAAAATTAAAAAATCTTAACCAATGGGCCAAGGAAAAAATAATAGGGGAAATTAGAAAATATCTGGTGATGAATGGAAATGAAAACATGATACACCAAAATATATGGGAAGCAGCAAAGGCAGTGCTGAAGGGGAAATTTATAGTTCTAAATGCTTACATTAAAAAAGAAGAAAGATCTCAAATCAGAGACCTAAACCTCACATCTGGAGGATTTAGAAAAAGAAGATCAAACTAAATCAAAGTAAGCAGAAAGAAGAAAATAAAGATTACAGCAGAGATAAATTAAATAGAGGATAAACAAAAACAAAAACAAAAAACACTCAAGAGAATCAATGAACCCGAAAGGGCATTCTTTGAAAAGAGCAATAAATTGACAAATCCTTAGCTGGACTGCCAAAGGAAAAAAAGAGAGAGGATGCAAAGAAATAAAATCAAGAATGATAATGGGGACATTACTACCAATACCACAAATTAAAAGGATTATCTGAGGATACTATGACCAATTGTATGCCAAGAGATTAGATAACCTAGATGAAATGGACAAATTCCTAGCAAAACATAAACTACCTACACTGGCACAAAAGGTTTAGAGAATCTCAACAGAAATTCTATCTACTTACTTAGAAGTAAGTAAAGAAATAAGAGATTGAAGTAATAAGTAAAGAGATTGAATTAATTAGTAAACAGATTGAATCAGTAATTTAAAAACCTACTGAAAAAGAGAGAACCAGGACCAGATGGCATCACAGGTGAATTTTAACAAACATTCCAAGTAGAATTAACACTAATCCTGCACAAACCATTCCAAAAATTTGAAGAGGAGGGAACACTGTCTAACTCATTTTATGAGGCCAATATCACCCTTACATCAAAGCCACATAAAAACATCACAATAATGAAAATTATGGACCAATATGCCTTATGAATATAAATCCAAAAATCCTCAAAAAATACTTGCAAATTGAATCCAACAGTACATTAAAAGAATTATACACCATGATGAAGTGGAATTTATCCCAGGCATGCAAGAATGGTTCAATATAAGAAAATCAATTAATGTATTTCACCACTTTGATAGACTGAAGGAAAACCCAATGTGATCATATCAATTGATGCAGAAAAGTCATTTGACAAAATCTTGATTAAAAACACTTAGAAAATGAGAAATAGAAGGAAGCTTCCTCAACATGGTAAAGAGGTTATGTGAAAAAACACAGCTAACATCATTCTCCAATGGTGGAAGACTTAAAACTTTCCTTCTAAGATCAGGAACAAGACAATGATGCCCACTGTCACCACTAGTATTCAACATTATACTGGAAGTTCTAGCCAGAGTAATAAGGTGAGAAAAAGAAAAGGCAGGGATCAGATGTAGCTCAAGGGGTTTATCACTTGCTTCCTATGTACAAGGTCCCAGGTTCAATCTCCAGTACCTCCTAAAAGCAAACAAATGAAAAAACCAACTCTTATTGGGGAGCATGTAGCTCAGTGGTTGAGCACCTGCTTCCCATGTATGAGGTCCTGTGTTCAATCACCCATACCTCCTAAAAAAAAAAGAAAAAGAAATAAAAGGCATCCAAATAAGTGAACAAATAAAACATTCCTTATTTGCAGATGACATGTTCCTACATGTTGAAAATCCAAAAAATCTACAACAAAGCTACTAGAGCTAATGAAAGAATTCAGAAAAGTGACAGGGAATAAAATCAGCATGCAAAAATCAGTAGTGTTTCTATACACCATTGTGACAGTATAAGTTCCTTTATGAATCCCCAAAAGAAAAAAAAAATTATGTTTTTGAACTAATCCATTCTTGTGGGTGTGGGGCCCTTTTGATTGGACATCAGTGAGGTGGGACTCAGGTTGTGTCTCCGCCCACTTACTGGAGCCTTATATAAATGGAGACACACAGAGAGAGGCACAGAAAAATGAAGCTGCCATCTCGATCCTGCCATGGAAAAGAAAGGAGAAAGTAGAGAGAGAAAGGATTCTAGGTTTGCCTACAGCTGCAGAAAGGCAGAGAAGCCCTGAGGGGACGGAGAGAGGTCCCAGAATCTGGAATGAACAGAGCACAGAGGCACAGAAAGAGGGCCCTAATGGGCCGGGTCCACGGAGCAGCTCAAGGCTGAGAAGACAAGCCCTGTCATATGCCTGATCACCACGTGGCAGGATGCCAGGATCACCAGTAGCTGACTCTGATGAGAAAGCATCTCTGCTGATGCTTTGATTTGGACACTTCATGGCCTCAGAACTGTAAGCTTTTACCCTAAATAAGTTTCTCATAAAAGCCAACCCATTTCTGGTACTTTGCATTGGCAGCCCTGCAGGAAACTAAGACAACAAGTAATGAACAATCTGAAGAGCAAATTAAGAAAATAATTACATTTACAATAGCAAGTAAAGGAATTAAACATCTAGGAATAAACTTAACCAAGGATGTAAGGGATTATACATGTAAAACTGTAAGACAGTGCTTAAAGAAATCAAAGAAGACCTATATGATGAAAGGACAACCTGTGTTCATGGATTGGAAGACTAAATATTGTTTAGATGTCAATTCCACCCAAAGTGATTTACAGATTGAACCCAATCCTAATACTAATCAAAATTCCTACAGCCTTCTTTGCAGAAATGGAAAAGCCATTCATCAAATTTATTTGAAAGGATAAGGGGCTTTCTTCCTGTGTAAATCTACAAAAAATTTAAAACTTTATGTGGTAGTTTGAAGGTTTTATGGACCCCAGAAAATACTGTCCTTAGAGCTAATCCATTCATATGGGTGTGAACCTATTGTAGGTGGGAAATTTTTCATTAGATTATTCAGTAGGGTGTGACCCAGGGTGGGTCTTAATCTTCTTACTGGAGACCATTATAAATGGGATGAATATGGAGACAAACTGAGAGAAAGCCACAGGAGCAGAGAGAACACAAGAACAAGAGCTGAAGTAAATGGAACCTGGGAGAGAGGAAGCCAGAAACTGAAGCAACAAGACCTGGGAAGAAGGGAGATACTGCCACGTGCTGGTTTTGGGGAGAAAGCATCATCTGATGACACCTTGATTTGGACACTTCCACAGCCTCAGATCTGTAAGCTTGCAACCTAATGAATCCCCATTGTAAAAGCCAACCCATTTCTGGTATATTGCTTTTGGCAGCTTTCAGCAAACTAAAACACTTTATTAGTTGATAAAGTTATTTGTTTTGCAAGAAACCCTGTCAACAGCAAGTTCAAAAAATTTTAAATACTGTATTTCCATTTTTCAAGAACGTTGATGATGAACATGTTACTTATATAAGGCATTGCCTACATTTACAATCTACCATGGAGGCTATAATGAAAACATGAAAACCAGAATATGCAATCCATTGAAGTAGCACCAGCATGTATGCCAATAAGTAATCATGATTTTCTAAAATTAAAAAGACTGACAATACTAAGAGTTGGTGAGAATGTTGACCAACTGAAATTCTCATATACTGTTGCAGGAAATTAATCTTGGTGCAATTATGTAGGAAAACTATTTTGTAGTATCTATTAAAGCTGAACATATGCCTACCCTATGACCCAGCAATTCTACTCCTAGGTATTTACTCAAGAAAGATGAGTATGTATGCAGCCCCCAAAATGTAATAATGTTCATAACATTATTCATAATGACAAAACTGGAAAGAAATCAAACATCTATTGACAAGAGAGTGGCTAAATAGATTGTGGCATTCACTCAAGGGAATACTTAGCAGCAAAGAAAATAAACCCTACTATATGGCAGTTTGGCTGAATTTCAAAAATATAATATTGAGGGAAAGAATCCAGATGCAAAACAATACATAATATATTATGCCATTTATTTGAAGTTCTAAAGTAGACAAAATTAAATGAAGGTGTAAGTTATCTGAATAATGATTACTCTTGGGAAAGAAGGTGAATAATTGTTGGGAGAATGGGATGCTGCTTACATCCTATTTCTTTATTTCAGTGGTTATCCAGGTGTATTCATTAAATTCTATATTTATAATCTGTGCAGTTTCTCAGAATTTTGCTAAAAGCAACAATGTACTGCCTTTTTAAAAAGTTCATAGTTATTAAAAAAGACTGTGCCCAAAGAAGCCGATTTAACACGTGCAGTCTCAGAAGTTGGTGCTAACTTATACCCTGTGAAGCATGACTTTTCATTTAGAGCAAACTTCTAAATTATTTCTCTCATTTTCAATTGCAGGTGTTCTTTGCACGTAGGAACATGTCAATGTGTTTGTTCCATTAGCAGAACTTCTCAGTGTTAATGATGCCAGTTTTATATCAATGTTCTCAGATGCTTCAAAGACAAAGTCAGTTACATTAAGTCCAATAATAGCTCATTGTTTCATCCACTACGGGGAATTGAGTTTGGGTACTCATTCTGTTGAAAGTGAAACAATTCTTATAACTGTTGTATTAGTCAGCCAAAGGGGTGCTGATGTAAAATATCAGAATTCTGTTGGCTTTTATAAAGGGTATTTATTTGGGATAGGAGCTTACATTTACCAGGCCATAAAGCATAAGTTGCTTCCCTCACCAAAGTCTGTTGCCATGTGTTGGACCAAGATGGCTGCCAACATCTGCAGGGTCCAGCCTTCCTCTTCCTCTTAAGGCTCCGTGGTCCCAGCTTCTTCCAATATCAGTTGTAGGCTGGGATAAGTCTCATCTCTCTCCCAGGGCTCATTTCTCTCCAGGCTCAGTTGCTCTGTTCTCTCCACAAGGTCAGCTGTAGTCTATTAGTCTCTCTCTTCCCGGGGCCTCTGCCATGTCTATGGAGCTGTCTCTATTCCTCTGTATTCTACTCTTGTGTGTTTACTTCTGGGGCTCCAGCTCAAAACTCTCACTAATTCCTGTGCCTTGTCATTTTCTCTGTGAGTCCCCCATGCACCAGAGGGGTGGGGTCTCAACCTTCTACTGATGTGGCCCAATCAAAGCCCTAATCATAATTTAATGAAGTAAAAGTGAAACCTCTGACAAACCAGTTTACAAACATAATCCAATATCTATTTTTGGAATTCATAAATAATACCAAACTGCTACAACTGTGAATGCAACTGCAAATTCAGTTAAAATGTGAATATTAAAGATAAATTTAATTGGTTTTTATAGTTACAATATTTTGGTGTAATGTGCATAAGTATATGTCATTTTCATTGCAAATAGTTTTGAAATAGAATTATTTTATAGATCTACCAGTATAACAACATGAATATTAGCTAATAAATGAATTCCAAAAAATTTTAACCTCCCCCCATTCATTCTCAAAAGTGTCGCAGTTGAGTTTTATGTTATATACAAGTTATGTTATTTTAAGTTATACAGTCCCCTAGCCAAGACACAAAGCTGAATTATCCAACTCATCCATCACTACAGCTGATAAGGTATCTCTCTGAAGCAAGACATCTCCAACATGCCTCCCCTTTCCACTCCAGACAGAATTAATGACTCAAAGATATGTGTTATAGTTAACCTGCTAGAGGCGAGGTTGGTGGAAAGAACATTCAAACTTCCATGGCTTTTTTATATGCTCCCTAACTTTGAAATGTGTGTGGAATATTTGGGGATCTAGTCCAACTGGTGTGACAGGAGAATAAAAAGTGAAGAGGTGAGAAGGAGGTGAAGCTGAAATGCTCCAGTGCTATTCAAGGCCTTTCAAAATCTGGCCCCAACAAAACAAGTAAGAAGTTCTTCCACTAGTCAATGGGAAATTTCTTAAAAGTTTTCAGAGAGGAGTGTTAAGTTACCATTTGTGCTTTTAGAAAAATAATTCTGACAACTGCAAAGAATGGATTGGTAAGAGCAAAGACTAGAAGCAAGGTGACCAGCTGGTTCTTCACAGCAGGTGTCATCTGTACTTTTGCAAAACCTTGTTATGAAGGGATGAATTTAAGGGACATTTTTGGAGGTAGAATTAGGAGGATTTGATGACTGATAGGTAATGGGATACATTGAAAAAGCAAATGTAATTCACCTAGCATAGTGCCTGGCATGTAGGAAGCCTCCAATAAATGTGCATTTCCACACCTCTGAAAAGTTCTTACACTTTGTGCTGGAAGAACTGGATATTAATATCCAAAAGAAAGAAAGAGGACCCCTATTTCATACCTTAAACAAAATTTAACTCAAAATGGACAAAGACCTAAATATAAAAACTAGAACCATAAAACTCCCAGAAGAAAATGTAGGGAAACCTCTTCAAGACCTGGTGGTAGGTGGTGATTTCTTAAGCCTTGCACTGAATGCACAAACAACAAAAGAAAAATAAACAAACAAAAAAATGGATAAATGGTATGTCCTCAGACTTAAACACTTTTGTGATTTAAAGGACTTTGTCAAGAAGGTGAAAAGGCAGCCACTCAATGGGAAAAAATATTTGAAAACCACATATCCAATATGGGTTTGATTTCCATGCTACATAAAGAGGGTTGGCCTTCTGTTATTGATTTCTAGCTTCACTACAATATGTTCTGAGAATATACACTGCATCATTTCAATCTTTTTAAATTTGTTGAGTCTTGATTTGTCTATCCTGGAGAAAGATCCATGTATACTAGAGAAAAATGTGTATTCTGCTGATGTTGGGTGAAGTTTTCCAGATAAATCTGTTAGATCTAGTTGATTTAGAATATCATTCAAGTCTTCTTTTTCCTTACTGATCTTCTGTCCAGATTTTTTTTTTTGACAGTGGTGTGTTCAATTCTATTACTCAATTCTATTAGTAATAGTCAAGTCTATTACTAATAGAACCATCTACTTCTCCCTTCACATCTGTCAATATTTGTTTCATTTATTTTGGGGTTCTCATTAGGTGCATATATATTTATAATTTCTATATCTTCTTTTGTTGAAATGACCCCTTTATCAGTAGATAGTAACCTTCTCTTTGTCCCTCATAACAGTTTTTGACTTACTGTTTATTTTATGTGATATCATCATAGCTACTCCAGCTCTCTTTCGGTTACAATTCACATGGTATATTTTTCCATACTTTCATTTTAACCTACTTATATCTTTGCATTTAAGGTGAGTCTCTTATAAGCAGCATATAGTTGAGTCATGCTTTTTTAACCATTCTGTTGATCTCTCCTTTTGACTGGAGAGTTAAACCATTTGTATTTAAATTAACTATTGATAATGCAGTACTTTCTTCTGCCATTTTATTATTTAGTTTTTATAAGTCTTATACACTTTTTTGTCCCTCAATTCTTCCATTAATGCCTATTTTCATGTTAATTTTTTTGGTACCATTTTGAGTCCCTTCTCATTTCTTTCTGTATATATATTTCATATATTTTCTTTCTGGTTACCATGTGGCTAAAATTTAGCATCCTAAATCTGTATCAATCACATTCGATTTGATAGCAACTTAACTCCAATAGCATATACATAGCTTGTTCCTATACCCTTTTATCCCATCCACCTTTATGCTGTACAAGTTACAAATTGTATTTTTATACATTTTATGTCCCAAGTCATAGATTTATCATTACTTTTTCTACATTTGCGTTTTTAGAAACTGTAAGAAGTAAAAAGTGGGGTGGCATATTGTATTAGTCAGCCAAAGGGGTGCTGATGCAAAATACCAGAAATCGGTTAGTCTTTAAAAGGGTATTTATTTGGGGTAGAAGTCCACAGTTACCAGGCCATAAAGCTTAAGTTTTTTCTCTCACTAAAGTCCATTGCCACGGGTTGGAGCAAGACAGCTGCCAATGTTTGCCAGGGTTCAGGCTTCTTGGGTTCCTCTCTTCTCGAGGCTGTGTTTCTCTCCGAGCTCAGCTTCTCTGTTTCCTCCACAAGGTCAGCTGTAGATTATGAGGCTCTCTAGGCTTTGCTTCTCTCCACAAGGCCAGCTGTGAACTCTCAGGCAAATGGTTTGGCTCTATCCTGGGGCCTTTTCTCCTTCCTCACCAGAACTCCAGTGTCAAAACTGATTCAACTCTGTTCTTTGCATTGCCTTTTTTATTTGATTCCCGCCCCACCAAGGGGTGGAGCTCAATGCCCTACTGACATGGCCCAGTTAATGCACTAATCATAACTTAATCATGCCCCGATTAGCAGACCAGTTTACAAGCATGATCCAATATCTATTTTTGGAATTCATAATTACATCAAACTGCCAAACTGCTACACATACCAAAAAATGCAATACAATAGAACTTGCATTTATTATTACCCTTATGGTTATCTTTGCTGAAGGTGTTCATTTCTTTTTTTTTTTATTTATTTTATTTTTATTTATTTATTTTATTATTTTTATTTTTTTTAATTTATTTTGTTCCAGGATTTTGTCTTCATTTCTTTATGCCTCTTTGATATACTGCCTTGTATCATTTCCTTTTGCTAGCAGAATGCTCTGGGTTCTGGGCTTCTTGGTTCTTGGCTCATGTTGCATAAAAAAATTTAAGGACATGTCTTAGGGTAGGCAAGGGAGTAAAGAGACTGTCATGAAACAGGGAAAGAGTACACAGTCCTAGACATGGACTGTGGGCATGCTGCAGAGTGAGATATGTGTGTATGGCTCAAGGTCAGACCTTTTTAAAGTTTTTTCTCCTCCCCCTTCATAATGTTGGGGAGGGGTCGTAGCTGTTTGCTTTTCTGATTTGTTGCCCTGTCCGTTAGCTCTCAGGGGCCAATAGTGAGGCCTTTAGTTTGAAGGTATCTGGGGCTTCCCCTTGATTCCAAATGGGATTTTGGGGCCAGGGTTTCATGGGATCTTCTTGGCAGGCTCTCCTCAGGAGGTTTCCATGTGGGGTCTCACTACCATGAGGTCTGCTGGTCATGTTGTTTGCTGGGCATTTTCTGTTGGGTCTACAGCTGTGACCCAACTCTTCCTTTTCCCTATACTAACCTGCCTCAACTTCCTCCTTAGAGAGTTTACACCCTTATTTTTTTTAGGGGGAACTGAAGGGCAGTGGTCATTCTTCTCTAGCTGCTTCCTGCTGGTTAGAGGGAGTAGGCTCTGCCCAACAGATTATAAACCCTCTGTCTATTCTATCAAGGCTGAGGGAAGATGTGTCCAGTCCTGTGGTTGGAGCTGGATGAAATCTCTGTGTGACTAATACCTTGTTCTGGAAGGCAGTTGATTCTGGAAGAAATAAACGTAGAATGTAAGATACATGGTTCTATTAAAAAGATAAGATGGTGGCAAGCAGGCCCAAAAAAGGGGGCCAGCCATGACATACTAGACCAAGAGAGTGAGAAAGGCCATGTGCCTTCAGAGGCTGCATCCTCCCAAAGCTGATGGGAAACAGCATTCTTCCTTGAGTTCTTTTATGCTGTTCATTAACTCTAGGTAGAGATTGTGGTAGACCTGCTGGATTTGGTATAAACTCTAACCCCAGTTCCTACAGTGGTGGTTATGTCTAGGACAGCTAGAAGAGGTATGAGGAAAGGTACTGCCCTTCACATAAACTCACAAAGACAGTATAGGCAACAACAAGACAAGCATATGTCAAGCAAAATAAAGACAGCACTTAAGAAAGCCATTCCTTTATCTTATAGACATGTTCATTAACTACTTAGAAAATGAATTAAGTTTACCAAGACTTTTAACATGTTCAATATACCTCTGCATATGATCTAGAAGAGAAGATATATTATCATATTCGTCAGCCATATAGGTACAGTACTTAATACTAATTGATGCACAATTTCATCTTTGAGCTGCAGTTAATAGATCTAAGCTCCAGGTTTGTAATACCATACATGTTGTCTCTCCATGGGACCAGGCTATAATGCCAATTGTGTTTCTTTAAGTTTTACTTACATCACTCTGGTAATTATTGCTCCACTTGGTATATTCTCCACACAGCCAGCATGCTGCAGAACCATTGATACTAGAGAAGGGCTAGGAAAGTAGGCCCCAGTGTTTCACCAGCCTGGTACATAGCACCCTTCAGCATTATGAAACAGAGCCAGTTTGGAGGCAATGTAAACCTGGCCATATCAAGCCAGCTACTGCAGAAATCTGACACTGAAATGTACTCTCTATCCACTTCAGGAACATAACCAGAGATGTGGTAGATACCTTTATTGTTTTAGGAGTCATAGTGACTGATTTAGCCAATAACTCAAATGGAGAGGCACCATGCAGGGTATTTGGTCCTGGTTTGAATGCACAAGAGAGTTTGACAACACTAAAGTCTATCTTTTTTAGTCTTTTTACACTTTCTAAACAGTTTAAATACAATGTATAACATGATGTTAATTAACAGGCATTTTATTTTAGCAGTACAGAAAAAATTACTTTCTCCATTATTTTATGAAAACTGAATATTGTCAATGGAATCAAGGTTATCTTTCCTTACCACCACTTTAATATGCAGATTGAGGTGGCCGCTGACAGGTTTCCCTGTTATGAAGTTACTTTTTGTTATTAATGTCAATTTAGATTTCTATTTAATAATGGCTCTCTGGAATTAGCCATTTAAGTACTTCAGATTAGACAATGCATATACAAACTTCTTATAATTAACCATAACCACATAGACTAGTTACTTTACCTTTAAATAACCTTATTAAATTACAGTTAGCAACCAATGGAATTTAATTTCATTAAACATGAACTTACAATTTTCATCATCTTAAAGATTTAATACATATAATGTTAATTTATTTAATTGGTATTCTATAAACCTAGGGAGAGTACAATGAAGATAAAGAAAATTGAAACCATTATAGTTTATGCAAGGAATGTTCTTTTTTCTTTCACAGGATGCTAAAACCTCTTTTCTTTAATAGAATTATAAAATTCTGCATGACTTTAAAAGCATATTGACTGCTAGGTTCTGGACTATATTACAATTGTTTAATTTGTTTTAATCATAATTTAGAAAAGACATTTCCATAGCTTTCAAGGACTTTTCCTTTACTTACTGAAATTTGGTAATAGGATTGTTAACCACTCTTATTTTTAGGCTGTTAAAAGGTTTAAATTGGGGAATTACAGGACAAACTATGATTCTTAATTCCCCAGCCTAGAAAATAGAGTTTTAATCTATCATACCTTGCCCTTCCCTTATAGCCCTGAGGACTGGGTAGGCCAAAGAGCTTATGAAAATCCTTTTCCTTTTCCCAATAGTTTCTATATTCAGATTTCTATAGAACCTTTCCATCCTGCTTAGCCTAATTTGGGCTCCAGGAATATTCATTCACATATATAGGCATATATTTAATTTTAAAAATTTGAATAAAGCTCTTTTAAGAATTTTCATTTGGTAATTTGATACTACCATCCTTTTGTATGAAAATATGCTGAGCAAATAGGCAGACACAAATAGAGATTTAGGTGCAAAAACACACAAAATTCACTGATGTTACTTATAATTTTCATTCTCTTACAAAATAAATTTAACTGTAAAATAACATTTCAAAGATCTCTTTTTTAAAAACAAATCAATTTTATTGATACATATTAATAGAGCATACAATTTTTCCAAAGTGTACAAAGCAATGGTATTTGGTATAATCACATCATTGTGTGCTTATCACTTCAATCATTATTAAAGCATTTTCATTATTTCAAAAATCATATTAATGAGCAAAAACCAGACAAACAAACCAGAAAATTCCTCACCTCTCAATCTATGTTTCCCCTGCTGTACATAGCTGCTATATCTGGCTATTCTTGCACAATTATTTATTTGTTTATTAAGCAGTTTTATTGAGATATATTCACATATCATATGAATATGATATCATATGAAATCAATACTTTTTTTAAGCTGTTAAAAAGTCCTTTATTGTAAAATTGTAAAATAAATAGAAAAATAGATTGAAAGGAAAATCAAATTTTAAAAGAGAGTGCAAGGCCAAGTTAGATTTAATATAATAAATTATAATAATAGATAGCATAGCAACAAAACTTTATAAATGTAAATAAAATTTAATAGGAATTAATTATAACGTAATTCTAATTTTTATATTACAGCTCTAAGTATTGGACATAATAATCTCTAAGAATGCAATAAATTATTGGTTTAGTTATTTAATTTCCATTTAGGCCATAATTCTTTCTAGATAATCAAATTCCTATTTGGGAATTCTTCACATCTTATTGGAATGAATTACAGCAGATAACAATTTGCCAACTCATAATTTGATGGGGCAGAAAAATTCAAACTCTTGTTCAACAGTAGTCATCCTAAATCATTATTGATCCAGATAGATTATTTTAATTAAGGAGTATGAATAAGAAACGGTTAAATAAAAATGAGGTATCTAAAAATATATCTTTTCTACAGCCCTCCTCAATTAAAAGCAAGTGTTTATTTTGTATGAAAAAAATTACAGATGATTGATCACAGGAAAAATTTGCCAGTTGCACTGAGTAATTATTGTTCATATATTATAATGTTGTTATTATACATTTATCTGGTCTACTCCAGCTCTTTTTTTGGCTACTGTTTACATGCAATACCTTTTCCCAAACTTTCACTTTTAGCCTGGTTTTGTCCTTACATCTGAGGAGGGTCTCTTGTAGACAACATATAGATGGCTCATATTTTTAAAATCCATTCTATCAGTCTATATCTTTTGATTGCAGTATTCAATCCATTAACATTTAGTGTTATTACTGTATAGGCATTACTTACTTCATCTATTTTGTCTTTCTGTTGTCATATTGTTCTATTGTCTGTCTTTTTATCCTTTAGCTTACCCTTCCTAATAATCTTCATTTCTAAAGTCTTCTACAAATCTCTCACCCTTGTTTTTTTCCTTTCAGGCTGCAGCACTCCCTTTAGTATCTCTTGGAAATCTGGTGTTTTGGTAACATATTCTATTAGTTTTTGTTTGTCTGTGAAGATTTGAACTCACTGTCATTTTTGAAGGACAACTTTGCCAGATACAGATTTCTTGGCTGGAAGTTTTTCTTTTTCAGTACCTTCAATACATCATACCACTTTCTTTTCTCCTCCATGGTTTCTGATGAGAGGTTGGCACTTAATCTTATCGAGTTTCCCTTGTATGTGATGCTTTGCTTTTCTCTTGTTTCTTTCAGACTCCTCTCTTTATCTCTGATATTTGTCATTCTGAATAGTAGGTGTTTTGGCATAGGTCTATTTGGGTTTATTCTGTTTGGGGTGAATTGTCATTCTTGGATATTGATATTTATGTCCTTCATAAGGGTTGAGAAGTTTTTGGTCATTATTTCTTCAAATATTCTTTCTGCCTCTTTTTCACACTCTTCTCATTCTGGGACACCAGTAATCGAATGGTTGTGTGTTTTATGTTGTCATTCAATTCCCTGAGACTCTGTTCCATTGTTTCCATTCTCTCCTCTTTCTGTTTTCCTGTCTTTTCCAGGTCAGATGTTCTGTCTTTGAAAACACTAATTCTGTCTTCAAGCAATTCAAATCTTCTCTTATGTACCTCTAATGTATTTTTTTAATATATATTTTAAAAGATGCTTCGATTACATAAATGTTACACAAAAATTACAAGGATTCCCATGTTCCCCACCTCCCACACCTCCCATAACATCCCACAAAAACATCTTTCATTAGTGTGACACATCACCTGCAATGGATATACACATCCTGGGGCTTTGCCATTAAGCATGGACCATAGTTCACATTGTAGACCACACTCTCTCCCATACAGTTCTGCATTTTATATGCTGATGTAAAATGGCCTATATCTGTCATTGTAATGTCACTCAGGATAATTCCCAAGTCCCGAAAAAGCCCCTGTATTACAACTGCTTTTCCCTTCCCTGCCCTGAAAGTGTCCAGTGGCCACTGGCTCCACCTCACTGTTGTAATTTCTTCCATTACTTGAATCACAATATGTCTACAACAGAATACCAGTGAGTCCACTCTAGTCCATAGCTCTTTCCCCAATCCTGAGGAGTTTGGGATGCTGATGTCCACTCCACCTCCAAGTGAGAGGGGGCTTATATCCCATGGGTACAATGGATGGGATTATCCTGCCTGCAGCTGCAGACTCTCTCCATCCACTGGGATGGCTGTTATCCATCATCATCTCCTCACCAGGTGACTTGGGTGAGTCCATTGAGCTGTAGAGTAGGAGTTGCAGCTCCACTGAGATTCCAGGCACACCTGGCACATGGGCAGGCCAAAGGCTCCAGTCTCTAGAAGTACACCTAGAAACTCCAGCACCACATATAGGTTTGAATAGAAGGGACTGATGGATCATGTGCAGGGAGGACTTATTTGAGTCCAACTCTGTCACTCTCAGGAGCACAGATTCCAAAGTAGAGCCCACTGATAAGGCATCAATCTCTGGAGCTATCCCCCCTTATATAGAACCTGGGTGTCTCCAGAGCCCTCAGGAGCCCCTCTGTGTGGGGTGATATCCACTTTGGTGTTCTATGAGATCCTATTGAGGTGTGCATAAGTGTTACCTCCAGGATGACCTCCCGACTCTCTTTGAAGTCTCTTAGCCACATGAACTCATTTGTCTTTACCTTTCCCCACTTCTATTCAAGGTCTTTTTAAAGTCATCTTGCCACTTGGCACTTGGTGTTAATCCCTCGTTGCCAAGGAAGCTCATCCCCAGGATTCATGTCCCACGCTGGGGGATCTAATGTATTTTTAATCTCATCCATTGTGTCTTTCATTCCCATAAGATCTGTTATCTGTTATCCCCACCCCATTGTTTGTGCTTGCTGTCTGCCCTCTGTGTCTGTTCATTGTGTGCTCATCTTCTTTTTAGGAGGAACTGGGAACCAAACCTGGGACCTCCCTTGTGTTTGGTGGGCATCTGCTTCCTCCAGTGTCTTCTTAATATCCTTTATTTCTTTAGCCATATTTTCTTTAAATTCTTTGAAGTGATTTAGAAGAGTTGTGTGATTATCATTGATTAATTGTATTAAACCCTGTATCTTTCAGATATTTGGTTTGTTCTTTTGGCTGGGCCATCTCTTCCTGTTTCCTAGTATGGCTTGTAATGTTTTGCTGATGTCTAGGCATCTGAATATGTTGGTGAATTTACTCTAATGGCTAATTTCTTTCTCTTGCCTATTGTTTTTTGTTTTTTTTCATAGCTCTTCTTTGATATTTGGTTCAACTTATTCTCAGTTTTTAAAATTGCCCAGGTTAAGTTTTCTAAATAGGGTCAGGGACTCACTAGTGGGACACAGATTTTCTCCCAGGGGTTAGATGCAGAGATTGTGAACAGTTTTTGCCCATACAATTTCCAGACCTGCTTGCAGATGGCACTAGTCAGTGCACCTTTCCCTGGAGGTGTTTTAGTCTCAGCTCTCCTGTGTTCCTGTGTTGAATCTCCAGATGTGCTGGCTGAATTCACTGAAGAAAAGGACCTGACCTCCCCTGCCTTGTCTCTTCAAACAGCTGACAGAGAGGATGATGTCTGTTCCACTCTCAGTTGGCTGCAGTGAGCCAGGTATTTTATCCCAGCTCAATATTTTGGGGGTGGGGGAGGGGAGCCCTTCCCGGCTGCCACCAGGGCTTGGTAAGTCACATTTATCATTTTGGTTTATTCATCTCTCTGTCCCTTACCCTCCTGGGAGTTGAATAGCACTGTCCTAGTCTGCTGACCCCCAAAGCAGGTCCCCTGGACAGCTTTTGGCTCTTTCTCCATTGTTTTTGTGAGAGCATTCAGCTCTGCCTATTAGTCTATTGTCATCTTCCCACAATCCTTAAAAGATCTTTTTGAAGTCTATTTCTAATTAATCTGCTCTGTGACCATGTAGTTTTGCACAAAAATTTAGCTTCTTTAATTATTGGCTTATAGCCAAATTGTTTCCATTGCTTTGAAATACAATTTGCAACATTTTCCTTTACTTTAGAGCTTTGCTTATTTCCCATTTTGACTTTGACAGACCTTGGATGAGCAACACTAATTCCAATACATACTCACTGAGGTCACTGAAGTCTGAAGGAAAACTGGTTTTTCTCATGACTTGCTGCTTTTAGGAGCCTCAGCACTCGAGGTGGGAGGTGGCCCACTCTCCAGTTCTCAGAGATAACAGGACTCCGGTGACTGCTGGACTGGAAGAGTGGATGTCCAACTCCAAGGGCTGAGAATTCCATCAGGCAGCAACCTAGTCCACACCTGGATAACCATGAGAAAAAGCAGAGTCATTAAAACCAGTGGAAAGATAGGAGTCATTAAAACCAGTGGAAAGAAAGGTGTCTCAAATGTACCTTCCCCTGAGCCATAGGGGGCAGAAGTTGCCATGTTACAAACAGGGGAGAATAGACTAGCTACCATCACAAAAGTGAGGCCAGCCCTGAAATAACCACAAGCAAAGGCAAACTCAGTTTAGAATTACCATCGCTATAGTAAGCATACATAAGGGTTAGGTTAGACCTGAAGTAACCATACACAAAGGTAAATTAGTCTAAGATTACCATCACAATAGTAGGTTTAGATTAAATACCCAGTTACAGCAATTTCAGATATTATCCTTCCACTGTTTCATAATATAAAGTCATCTATATAATGACCTTAACTCTTAGTTACAGTTTTTAGTAAGCTTTTACTTCAAAACAATTTGGGCACTTTCATTTATTAACTAAACAACTAAAACTATTTTCTTAGTAACATTAAAATTGCTAACTTTTCCCACTTTTCCAGCAGTTGAAATAATTCCATGTGATTTCTTTTATACATCAAATCCAGTTGCAAGATAGTATTGACATTTAAAGACTCATTTTTAGGTTATCTTTCACAGTTATTCAATTTGTAACAGGTGAACCCCAAATCTGGTTTATGAGTTCCTAGGCATGAGCAGACTGACAAAGTAAAGCAGGCACAAATTAGAACAGAAGAGAGAATTTTATACTTAGTTAGCTCAAGGAAAGACTTGACTTTAGAATCATCTTAACGCAAAGCTCCCTGTGTCTGTCCACAGCAGAAACCTCTTGTTGGACCTCCATCTTTGTTCCTTGTATTAGTCAGCCAAAGGGGTGCTGATGCAAAATACCAGAAATTTGTTGGTCTTTATAAAGGGTATTTATTTGGGGTAGAGTCCACACTTACCAGGCCATAAAGCATAAATTTCTTCCCTCACCAAAGTCCATTGCCACGTGTTGGAGCAAGACAGCTGCCGACATTTACCAGGGTTTGGGCTTCTTGGGTTCCTCTCTTCCCGGGGCTGCATTTCTCTCTGGGCTTAGCTCCTCTGTTTCCTCCACAAGGTCAGTTGTAGACTATGTGGCTCTCTAGGCTTTGCTTCTCTACACAAGGCCAGCTGTAGACTATCAGGGGAATGGCTTGTCTCTATCCCAGGGCGTTCTCTCCTTCCTCACAACCAAGCTCTCTTACTTCCCAGGGCTCCAGCTCAAGACTCCAACATCAAACTTCTCTTTGCCATGCCTTTTATATTTTATTCCCCACCCACAAAGGGGTGGGGCTCAATGTCCTATTGACGTGGCCCAGTTAATACCCTAATCATAACTTAATCATGCCCAGATTCACAGACGAGTTTACAAGCACAATCCTATATATATTTTTGGAATTCATAATTACATCAAATTGCCCAACGGCTACATTCCTCCAGGAAACTCCCTGGGCAGCTGCTAGTTATGGAGCTAAGGGGTCCAGAGAAGCCCTGGCCCTGATGAGACATGAATTGGGGCTGCTCTGGGGGCTGCATCCTGGGCAGGGTCTCAGGACCATGTGGTCTGCTGGGCACGTTTTCTCTCGGGTCTTCAGCTGTGACCCAAACCTTTCCTTTCCCTATACTAACCTGCCTCACTTTCAATCTGAAGAACTCCCTTTACCATTGTAGGACTTGTAGGACAGGTTTAGTGGTGATATATTCCTTCAGCTTTTTAAAATCTGGGAGTGTATTAATCTCTCCATTTGTGAAAGACAGTCTCACCAGATATAAAATTCTTAGTTGATAATTGTTTTCTTTAAGCTCTGTAAATATTTCATCTCATTGCCTTCTTGCCTCCATGGTTTCTAACTATAAACCAGCATTTAATGTTACTGGTGCTCCCATGTACATAGACATTGCTTTTCTCTTGCAGCATTCACAACTCTTTCCTTGTCCTTGGCATTTGATAGTTTGACAACTATGTGTTTGGGTGCACTTCTCTTTGCGATTACTCTGTTTAGTATTTGTTGAGCTTCTTAGGTGTGCATACTCATGTCTTTTGCAAAAATATGGGAAAATTTCTGTCATTATTTCTTTGAATATTTCTTCTGTCTCTTTCTTTCTTCTCATTCTGGAACTCCCATAATGCATATATTGTTTTGCTTGATGGTGTTCCACAGATCTGTAAGGCTATTTTCAGTTCTTAAAATTCCTTTTTCTTTGTGCTCCTCAGCATGTATCATTTCAAATGTCTTGTCTTTGAGTTCCCTGATTCTTTCCCCTGCCAGCTCCAATCTGTTTTTGAAATCTTCTAGGGAATTTTTAATTTCAGTTATTGTGGTCTTCAATTCCAATAGTTCTGATTGCTTCCTTTTAAAAATTTCTACCGCATTTTGACATTCTCACATTTTTTCATTCACTGCTTTCCTGATATCCTTTAGTTCTTTCTCTGTATTTTCCTTTATCTTCATGAACATATGAGGATCATTTTTTAAAAGTCCATGTCCAATATGTACACATTCTCTGTTTTTATCCTGTTCCTTTGGATGGGCCATTATTTCACATTTATTTGTTTTTCTTGAAATCTTTTGTAGCATGCTGTACATTTTAATATCTTAAAGTGTCAACTTGGATTTAGTTCCTGAGCTGTCTGCTCCTTGAGTTTGTATCTAGGTCCTGTTATGACAGAAAATTACTCTTTTGATTTCCAGGATCTAAGAAGACCTTCCAGGGGAGCAGATGTAGCTCAGGGGTTGAGGGCCTGGGTTCAATCACTGGTACTTCCAAACAAAAAACAAACAAACAAAAAAAAACTTCCACAGTCTTTGCAAATTGACTGCATTGGCTTTGTACCCCTTAACATTTCAGCCCTCCTATCAAGAATATCAGCATGAGGTGAATGCAAAGTGCTGTGCCCTTCCTGCCTTTTTTCTGTCTCTGTGTTTTTCCTGGGCTTGTGCTTGCTCATGGCCTTAGGAATTCCCCTATTTATAGGAATTCAAATGCTCCTCTATTTCTTAGGAAGTAGATGTTCTTCCTTTCCCAGGAGCTCTATTGTATGACTTAAAGTAGATAATCCTTTGTCCCAGATTGCTTTGGCTTTATTGTTTCTTACCCTGCTTTAGCTGTCCCAAGCTGCCTTTGCCTGGAGTGCTAATAGGGTGAGCTAGAGAGGAGTTTCTTAGTTAAGTCTTTAAGGCTTCCTTCTGATTAACTGGCAGTGACATATAGGCACCCCGGTATGTGCATAGGAGTTACTCTTCTCCCAGTGGAACAGGGCCAGGGACCCACAATGGGAGAATAGGCTGGCTCTACACTTGAGTGGGGTGGGGATGGCAGAGGGACCAGCAAATATGCAAGGAACTTCTCCTGTGACTTTTGAAGCTCTGTTTTCTTCATTTGGCACTTGACCAGTTGCTACAGAACATTAACTCTTTTCTGTAGTTTTGTGGAAGAGTACTGTCTTTAAGTCCCCTCTGCTACTTTTGCCTGAGACATTGTTTTAGATTCCTCATTGTTAAGGCAAATGCCAGGTAATGGGTTGGCTTAAACAATGAGAATTTATTGGCTCACAGTTTTGAGGCTAGGAGAAATCCAAACTCAAGGCATCATCAAGGCAATGCTTTCTTCCAGAAAACTGGCATTCTGGGGCTGGCTGTCAGCAATCCTTGGTCCTTGGTTCCTCTGTCACATGTAACTGCACAGAGTGGCTTCTCCTGGCCTTTGCCTTTTCTTCTGGGTTCTGTTGACTTTCAGCTTCTGCCTGCTCCCTCTGTGGCTTTTTTCTTTTTCTATGACCTTCTCTATAAGGCCTTCAATAATAGGATTAAGACCCATCCTGGGCCACACCTTATCAGACGTAACCTCAGCAAAAGGCCCTATTTATAAGGGTTCACACCCGAACTAATGAATTAAGTTTAAGAACATGTTTTTCTTGAGTATATAGCTCCAAACCAGCACAGAGGGGTTGGGACAAATGATTTCCCTCAGAGCTGGCCCCCAATGATCTGAAGTAACTAATGAAGAGGAGTGATCAGACCACACATCCCTGGATTTTGGAGGACTATGTCTTTATATCTCACTCTGGCACCAACAAGCTGCACCAGGAGCCAGGGAGGTAGACTCCACTGCTGGGTCCATGAGGCTGGATGGTGGGGAATGGTAGTTGCTGCAGGAAGGGTGAAATTTACTGGTATTTGCCACAATTTACCAGTTTCTTTCTCTATCTCTTCTTTGGGTGCTACACAGTGTTCCAGACTCCAGAGTTTCAAATTATTTGATTCAGACATTTCCTGTCAGTTCAATGGTTATTTTGGTGGAGAGACTGATTCCTGGAGCTTCCTATTCTACCATCTTCCCATAATCCTCTCTAGACTTTTCTTTCTGAATCAGTCTGCCTCACTTAGGTTACCTCCTCTTCCCTCCATGTTCCTCCTTCTTTCAGGTTTGAATCTACTTCTTAAACCATATTTAATCTCTAAAAAAAAAAATAGCAATCATATTTGCACCAAACATGGTTCAGCTCTCTTGTGTCCAACCTGAAACACACTCTTTCCCAGAAGAATGTGCAATTCCTTGGACAATATTCACTTTTTAAAAAAGATTTATTTTATTTATTTATCTCTCCCCACCCCCTCATTGTTTGCACTTGCTGTGTCTCTTCGTCTTCTTTGTTTCTTTAGGAGGCACCGGGAACCAAACCCGGGACCTCCAATGTGGGAGAGAGGCGGCTAGTCATTTAAGCCACCTCTGTTCCCTGTTTTGTTGTGTCTCTCATTATGTTTTTCCTTTTGTGTCTCTTGCATCATCTTGTCGCGTCAGCTTGCCATGCCTGCCCATCACGCCAGCTCGCCATCCTGCTCCTCCTCTTAGGAGGCACTGGAAACCTCTGCTTCCTGCTTTGCTGTGTCACTCATATTTTCATTCGGTTTTTTTGTTGCATCATCTTGTTATGTCAGCTTGCCATGCCTGCCTATTGTGCCAGCTCGCTGTCTTCTTTAGGAGGCACCAGGAACCAAATCATGGACCTCCCATGTGGTAGGTGGGAGCCCAATTGCTTGAGCCATATCCTCTTCCCAATATTCACTCTTAAAGTTGATATTCTGTAACTTAAATACAATGACATAAAATTAATGCAGCTTATGTTATATGATAAGGAGCTAAGATAGGGAAGAAAAAAAGGTATTTTCTTTATGCATATATACAAAATATTCATAATTTAACAAGGAATAAGTACTCGTAACCATTACAGTACTCATTTCTATAACTGGTCATATGGTCATAACTTCTATTTACAGCTACCTTCTTCTACTACCCACTTCAGCTTGCCATGATTTTTGCCTGGTAGGCTGACTCAAACCTCCATTCCTGAAGTTTCTGGGCCATTGTTAGTCCTGCCTGGATTGTGTATTAATTTTAATCACAAGGCTTGCATCCATTGCTGATTACATCTGCAATCAATTGAGGAGATTGCCTTCAACAAGGAGAGAAGTCTCATTCAATCAGTCGAAGGCTTTAAAAGTCGGAAGGGAGAATTTACATATCTACTTCAGCCAGCAAGTTCTCGGGAATTCATCAAAAACCTTCACTGGAGTCCAGAATTTGGACTTGCCCATCCCCTCAGTCACATGAACCAATTCCTATAAAAAATCTTATAATATTTACATAACACACACACACACACACACACACACACACACACACACACACACACATTTCCTGTCCATTCCGTTTCCCTAGAGAGCTCTGACTAGTACAGTAGGGAAGGCAAATCTCTATCTGGAGTATGTATCTTTTCCAGTTAGAATAAATCACTGCCCCTTCCATGATAAAAGTGCTCCAATGTAATCAGCCTGTCAGGTATCAGGATGATCACCTCAGGAAATTATATCATATCAGGGGCTGAGTGTTGGTTTCTTCTACTAGCAGATTGGGCACTCAGCAGGGACATAGCCAGCTCAGATTTGGTCAGTGGAAGTCCATGTTGCTGAGCCCATGCATAACCTCCATCCCTACCACCATGGCTACTTTGTTTATGAGCTCATTGGGCAAGGATGACAGGAGTTGCTGGGGAAGGAAGCTGACCAGTATCCACAGAATGGGTCATCCTATCCATCTGATTATTAAAATTCTCCTCTGTTGAAGTCACCTTTTGGTGAGCCATTCACATGGGACACAAATATCTTCATGTTTTTGCCATTTCAGAAAGATCTATCTACTTACCTTTCCCCAGATCTCTTTGTTGCCAATTTTCTAGTCATGTTCCTTCCAAAACCCTGACCATCCAGCCAAACTATTAGCCATAGCACATGAATCAGTATACAAAAACTACCTCTGGCCATTTCTCCTCCAAGTAACATGAACAACCAGGTTCACTGCTCAAAGTTCTACCCACTGGGAGGATTTTCCTTCATTATTGTCCTTCAGGGATGTCCCAAAAAGGGCCATAGTGCTGCAGTTGTCCACTTTGGGGTGGTACTTGTATATCATTCAGAACCATCTGTAAATCAGGTCCAATTTTTTTCTCTTCCTCAGTCAACAATCATAGGGAACTCCCCACAAACCCATAGCTGTGGCTGAGAAAGGGAAGGTAATGTGGCAGGAGTGGGGTCATGGGCATTTGGGCCATTTCCTCATGTATCTTACTTGTGCCCTTATGGCCCACTCAAACCCTATCTCATATATACCACATCCATTCAATAGTGGAGTGTTGTTGTGCACACCCAACTTTATAGCTTAGTGGGTCCGACAACACCTAGTTCATAATGAGCAAATCATGGTAACTTGGTGGCCCATGGTTAAGCATTTGGTCTCCACCAATACCCAGTAGCAGGCCAAAAGCTATTTCTCAAAAGGAGAGTAGTTATCTGCAGAGTTTAGCAGGACTTTGTTCCAAAATTCAAGGGACTATGTTATGATTCTCCAATTGTGGCCTCCCAAAGGTTCCAAAGAGCACCTCTATTTTTCACTGAAACTTCCAGCATCATTAGATCTGGACCATATGGCTCAAGTGGCAGACCACCTTACTTGGCAGCCTCCTCTTGTTTCATACCCCGCTTAAAACTAGCAGCTCTTCTAGTCCCTCGGTGTGATAGTTTGAGCTTTTGTAGATCCCAGAAAATTGTGTTCTTAAATTAATCCATTCCTGTGGGTATGAATTTATGATAGGTGGGACCTTTTGATTAGATTTAGTTAAAAGCCCTTTGATTAGATTAGTTCAGTAAGGCATATCCCACAGGTCTAAATCCTGTTACTGGAATCCTTTATAAATTGGATGAATATGGAGAGAGAGAGCCTCAGAGACAGAAAGAAACCTCCAGAAGCTGAAAGAGAAAGTCCCAGAATCCAGAAGCTAAAATCAATGGAACTTGGGAGAGAGAAAGCCACAGGAGCAGAAGGAAAGCTGGAGGAAGCCAAAAAAATTTCACTGAGGTGGATGTCCCCCGTATTTTTGCTGGATTTATCTCCCACCCTCTGACATGCAAATTCCTTACCAATAAGTCTAGAGTAGTTGCTACTCTTGCTCACTAGGTCCAATCAGCATGATGTTATCAATATAATGGGCCAGAGTAATGTTTTATGGAAGGGAAAGGTGATCAAGTTCCCTGCGAACTAGACTATGACATAGGATGGGAAAGTTGATATACCCCTGAGGCAGGACAGTGAAGGTGTATTGCTTTCCTTGCCAGCTGAAAACAAACTGTTTCTGGTGGTCTTTATCAACAGGTTGAGAAAAAAAGCAATTACCAGCTCAATAGCTACATACTAGGAACAAGGGGATGTGCTGGTTTACTTAAGCAATGATACTACATCTGGATCAACAGCTTTGATTAGAGTTACCACTTGGCTAAGTTTATCATAATCTACTGTCACCCTCTAAGATTCATCTGTCTTCTGCACAGGCCAAATAGGAAAGTTTAGTTGGGATGAGGTGGGAATCACCACCTCTGCATCCTTCGTCCTTGATGGTGGCACTAATTTCTGCCATCCCTCTACTATTTTGTTATGTAGGGACAGTTCTAGTGGCTTCCATTTGGTCTTTTCTACCATATTAGCATTTACTTTATTATAAGTTGGGGAACCAATATGGGGATTCTGCCAGTTGCTAAGTATGTTTTTTCCAATTATGCATTCTAGAACTTGGGAAATAACCAGGTCAGGGGACCCACTGGATCCACTGTGAGATGTACATGAGCTAAAATTCCAGTGATCACCTGACATCTATGTCTCTACTCTGACTGGTGGATCACAGTGATGTTTTAGGTCTCCTGGAATTATCAGTTCTGAGCCACTATCCAGTAACCCCTGAAATGTCTGATTGTTTCCTTTCTCCCAGTGCACAGGCACCCTGTAAAAGGCCACAGATTCTTTTAGGGAAGCCTGGGAGGAAGATTAACAGTATAGACTTTTGGCAGTGTAGCAGGGTCCTTCCCCAAGTGGACCCAGCTTTCCCTTTACTCAAAGGGTTCTCTCTCTTTATATTGTCTGAAATCTGGGATTTGATTTTGGGGCTATGACTTTTTGTTTTTGTGATTCAAGTTAGACTTTTGTTCACTTGACCTAGAATTCTGCTAAACACATCAAAGAAACATTTAGTAAACTGCCCATTTATCTTACTTGTAGGTACTCCATGATCAACTAGCCAGTCCCCTAGGTCTCTGTGAGTCAGACTATTCTGATTATTGCTTTTACTTTGCTGTCCATTATTGTAGCCACAATAGCCACTTGTCTTTGGAAATTAAGTGCTGCCACTTGGCTCCGGTCAACCTGGGATCCAATCATCCCCATTGTGTTTAAGGATCCAAGTTCAATAGCAGCAGTTTCCACAGTAATATCTGACCTACAGAGAACAACAACAGTGTAGCTCTCCAGGAATGGTGGAGCTGCTCTTATAAATTTATACCTCATAGTCCTGGTGAAATGTATGTCTTCTGGATATTCCTTGAGTAGGTAAGCAGGTCTTATATGATAAATCTACTCTAACATTTCAATCTCCAAGCCTCTGGATCCCTCATCTACATTATACCAGGGTAGTTCTTGCATTTCAACTTTCAGACACAATAGGCCACATTTAGGCCCATGCTTCAACCAACAACCCAAACTGTTAGCGCCCTTTCTAATCCCTCAAGCTACAACATTGAATCCAGAATCTCTGCTTAGTGGACCCAAATCAATAAACGCAGCCTGATTCAACTTTATATTCCTTCCACCATACTCTTAATATCCATTCCCAAACATATTCCCCTGATTTTTTTCTATATAAATTGGAAAAATCATACAGTTCTTTTGGAGTGCAGTGTACCTCCTCATTGATCACACTTTGTACCTCACCTTTTGGGATGATGCCTTTTGGGATCTGCTGGAACTTCAGTCTAGTTATAGGTCTGGAAGAAAAGAGGGGTGGGGGTGGGTTAAAAGAGGAATTAGCAGTGTCTTGCAAGCCCACTATCTCAAGGCCTCCCATTACAGTTTCATCTGGTGAAACAGGATTAATTTCTTCAGAGAGCAGTGTGAGGGCTTGTTTTGAATTGAAGTTGGATTTTAAGTTCAGGTCCAGGTGGAGGTCAGGTGCAACCAAGGCATAATGCATGAGAAAATGTAGTTTACTAACATGTCCCAGAGAGAAGAGTACCATGAGGGCTCAATGGGATATGTGATCAGCTTGTGGGGGGGAGGTGCTTAACCAGCAGGTGGTGAGCACACAAGCAGAATGAGAGGGACCCATGGGCTTGGCTTGTGCCTTTATTGTGGTCCAGGGTTGGAGGTTAGTAGATTTCCTGTGGGAGTTAAGGATTGTTTAGTTTAAAGCAAATGCACGTAAAAAAGGATAGGGACTGGGGGTCCAAGGGCAGTGAGGATGATGAATTTATTACTTTGGACCAGCTGTGGGTTTTGGGTGAGGTGTGTGGATGGTGTGAGTGGTGGCTACAGATTCAGGTTTGGACTTTAGGGACATTTATGCTCTAGGGCTGGAAAGTTAACTAGGCCAAAGTTCAGGGTTGAAGCTAGGAGCTTAACCAAAGTAAGATGGATGCCAAGGCAGCACATAAAATAATTTTTATAGTTGGGACAACTCATCCCTTGATACCCTGGCATCATTTATTTGGAGGATTGTGTCTGTTTGGGTGGCTGATATATTTAATGCCAGGGGCATAACATTATCAAGGCAGTGTATAAGGCCCTTGAGGATATTATTATAAAAATGTTAATAAATACTAAAACCAAGAGAATTTGCTATTCCCTGTAGCAGAAAAAACCTTAAAGTGTCAAGAAATTTAACCTGCTAAAAATGCACAAGATCTTTTCAAAGAAAAATTAAAAATCATATTAAATGATTAGTATGGTACATTTGCTACAATTGATGAACCAATGCTGATATGTTATTATTAATCAAAGCCATACTTTATTCAGATTTCCTTAGTTTTTACCTACTGTCCTTATTCTGTTCCAGGATCCCATCTAGAAGTCAATATTACATTTATATCTCCTTAGGTACCTCTTGGCTGTGAATTTCTCAGACTTTCCTTAATTTTTATGATCTTGGCAGTTTTGAAGAGTACTGTTCAGGTATTTTGTAGAATGTCCTGATTGGGATTTGTCTCATATTTTTCTCATGATTTGATTGGGTTATGTGTTGTGGGAAGAAAAGACACAGAGGTAAAGGGCCATTCTCATATCATATCAAGTGTACATACTATCAACATAACTTACCACTGTTATGTTGGCCTGGCTCACCTGGCTAAGGTAGTGCTGGTCAGGTCTCTCCACCGTAAAGTTACTATTCCCCACCCCCCCACCCCCACTTTTCCATACTGTATTCTTAGTAATGAAGTCAAATTCACTCACTTTTGAGAGCAGCTCAAATTGCTCAACACCCAATATAAACCTTTAAGGCATGACTGTGTGTGTTGGGGGTGGAGGGGGGTGTGAGGGCAAGTAGAAGCACCAAGGTGGAGTGGATTAGAAAGTCAAAGAAGAAAGGTCTGAGAAGCTGTGAGGCCAGAATGTTGGTGTCAACTCCGATACTGCATTTCACCAGGAAGGTGGTAGGAGATGTGGTAGAAATGAAAACTGTGAGCTTGAAGTGAAGGACACCAAGGCATCTGGAGGCTGATTGATGACCACCACAGGAATGTTGAAGGAATCCAATATAGACAGAGTAAATGAGATTATTAGTAAGATATTGGGTAGCTAGGTCTGAAAACTTCAGTGAAGAATATGCTAGCCATATTCCCTGGCTCAGTTTTGGGCAAGCGGGAGAAGGAAAGGTCACTAACTGAGAGGCTGAGAAGAAAGAGGAAGTATGTGGACAGTTAATGGGATTTCAAAGGCATATTGAAAGGAGCCAGCAAGGATCATTGATGGGAAGAAGCAAGGATAAGGAACAGTTCAGGGGCAAGGATAAGGCAGTCTGGAGAGGTTCATGCAGAGGAGCCAATGATCATAAGGATGAAGGAGATGGGAGAGGGAGCAGGCAGAAAGGGAAGTGGGAACAATGGAGCTGTTGACATAACTACTTGGTCCTAAACTTTCCATTGTAAATCTGATGTATTGGTGTCATCAATCTGGTCATATGAGTAATGACTGTTAAGTTGAAAACACCAAATATCAGTGCTAAGAAGAACCTGGTGTTTCTCTGACCAGTGTATTTTTTTTGTTGTGAAATTCTCCAGTTTGAAAAGGGACTTTCCAGTGGAAATAATAGACTATAAATTGTTTACTTGGCAAAATGCCATTAGTCTAAGCGAAGGATCTTCATACACAAGGATATGTCAACAGAGATTTACCTGCCAAGTGCTTTCAGAATGAGATGGTAGGGAAATTTTTCTTAACTTGTAAGGAAAATGAAAGGTTCTGAAATATACTGTATTTTACACTTAAAGAAAACATAGCCATGGTAAAGTAAGATAAAAATGATTGTCAATTAATGAATAAACTGGGTGGAAATCAAGTAAAAGACTATTTGGCATAATTTTAAAATTTTAGCCAAAGGTGTATCCTTAAAAGTGTGACAAGTAGAAAAAAAGACTTTTCAGGGCTGCTTTGCTTAGATTTATTTTCCTTATTTTCTTTCCAGGGTATATTTAGTGCTGAAAAGGGACAGAGACAGAAAAGGAGTGAGGGTTGATAATTAAAGCACAAAAGTATTTAGATGGGGAGTGGATGTAGCTCAGTGGCTGAGCACCTGCTTCCCATATGCAAGGTCCTGGGTTCAATCCCCAGGACCCCCTAAAAAAAGTATTTAGATGGCATGTTATCAAATACATTCAAATATTAAAGGCAGTTTATAAAAGTTTGCCTCTGCTGCATTTTTAAGTTTTATTTTTTAATGATCAAGAAGTTAATTAAACCTTAATCTTTCTTCTAGCCCTGTACCAAGTGCTAGGCATGATTCAATGAAGGCATAGGCACGATTCCTACCCTTATGGAGCTTACAAACTCTTAGGAAAACAAGATCAACCACATGAAGTAATAGACTTACCACAAAGAGAAACTATAAGAGATTTGGAATAAATTACTTAATTGAATATGATCATGAATATCGACAGAAATCATGACAGCTAATATAATGATGGATAAAGCAATTGCTTTCAGACCATAACAAGAGGAAAAATGCATCTTGCAAAATGCTATTTCATAACAACTACAAAAAATTTGCCTTTGACCCTATCTGTAAAGTATACATTCTATAGTCCATTAGAATAACATTTCCTAGAGTTTGCTCCATGAAACAGTAGTATTCTGAGATGACTTGAGAGAAAGTATTCTCTAGTCAAATTTGAGAAATATAGCATACATGTTTGCATATTAAAGAATTTGAGAAATGCTGCAGCAAAGAACTCTTGTTAAAACTGTGCAACCCTGAATATCCAAGACTTATTTGGCTATGGCACCCCCTTTACTTATAATTGATGAATATATTTTGTGAAATGCTGTTAGAGGATTTGATAATTTGAAAAAGCAAAGAGTGAATGAAACTAACTTGCACCTGAAAAAGGGGTTTATTTATCAATCTATTGGATAAAAGCAAAGTCTCTAATGGCCTGGTTTCTGCACAGAGACATAGGAAATGGAAAGATAAATATGACTCCAAGAGCCTTGAGGAATAATATAGACCTTTACTGTGGGGTTTTATACAGCAGACCATATGGAAATCTTCCTGGTGGTTAACATTAAATATCTTTCCCATTCCCTAATTTCCTGGTCTATTTCATATACATTTCTCTCACCATCTTTCTGTGCAACCCTGTCCATTTCTTTCTTCACTCCCACTCTTTATTGACCCACCGTCAAGCTAGTAATGACTTCCAAGATTCAGTCCCCACTTGCTAGGCAGACTACTCCATTATGGGCCAGCTGGAGAATCCAGAAGTTCCAGTTCCCTTGTTTCTCTTGCTTTGCGTGGAGGTGTGTAAGGGGGGCCCCTTGATACTCCTCTTTTCATATTCACTATCAAATCTTCTCTTATAAAGTTTCATAGTGAAGCATTTTAGTGATAGGTTCCCCATATATATCAAAGGTAACATTCTTACTTGCATGGAATGTCCTTGAAAGCATCTTCATTTTTTTTTTTTTTTTAAAGTAATGCTAATAGGCTTCTTTGTGGATTGCCTTATGTCTGAAAACCAACAAATCCTAAGAAAACCTATAAAATTTGCCAGATGCAGTTCTATAAAATAGCATCCCTTGAGTATTTACATTTAGAAAGGTTTCCCCTTACCATTGCAACAAAGATGGCAAACTAACCAGGATCGTTGGCCCCCTTACCCAAATCCGAAGAAAAGCTGAAGAAGTTATGAGGAGTCAATAAAGCTGAGCAATAAAGGTAAATTCATAAAAGTGGTTGAGTCCTAGGGTAGGAAAGAAATGTCAACCTGGAGTGGAAGAGAGCCTAGAGCTATTGATACAAAGAGGCCAAGGAACAGATTTTGAATCCATGCCCTCTCTCTCCCCCACATATTCTTGCATGGACACTTTGCCACTATATAGCAATACAAAACAAAAAGCAGTAAAAGCCTGATGCTACAGGACAACAGGATAATATCAGAGCTCTGGCTAGAGTGAAGAAGGGATAGTAAAGATGCCCACAGACCCCCAGCCCCTGGGCATTTCCTCACCTTCCCCTCACCATCTATATCCTGACAATCATATGGAGTGCAGGATGTTTATTAGATACAAGCCTATTAAATCTGATTTTAAATGATGTATATAAAAATGAAGTGATTAAAATGTAAAAAGTCAATAATAGAAATGAATTCCAAAATGCTTACAATAGAAAACCAAATGAATGAGCTAGGAGATCAAATCGAGAAATTCTGCCATAAAGCATTAGACACATTGAAAGAGTTGGAATATATGAATGAAAAAAGGAATGTAATCATTTATTTTATTGGAGAACTAGAAGGATAGTAAAAATCAAACAGAAGAGAATGTATTTGAGGAAACGATGACCAAAATTTTTCCACACTTAAAGAAGGATGAAAGACCTCAGATTGAAAGTTTTGTTCATAGAATTCAAGAAATACATTACAGCAAAATTTAGGAAAGTGAAAGAAATAAAGAAAAATTCTCAAAGCTTCATGAGATAAAGACCACCTACTAAAAACCAAGAATCAGAATTACACCAGAATTTTAAACATGTATTATAGACAAGAAGATATTTCAAAATGGTAAATGAGTGAATGTCAAAGCCCAATTTTATAATCAGCTAGTCTATCATTTAAGTTGAAGATGAAATAAAGATATTCTTAAAAAAAAAGTAAAAAAAAATTAAAAAAAATTTTTAAAAAAATAAAAAAAATAAAGATATTCTTAGGTATTCAAAGCCTTCCAAGCCTTCTTCACAAAACTTCTAAAGGAGTAGCTATTCCCTGAAGCAAGAAAAACAAAGTTTCAAGGAATTTAACCTGACAAAAATGCACAAGATCTTTTCAAAGAAATAATTTAAATCATATTAAATGACAGAAAGGAATACCGGCATAAATTGAGTTATTTGTGTTCCTGGATGGAACAGCTATAGATTTTAATTCTCCCTATGGTAATCTATAAATCCACTGCAATTTCAATTAAAAATCCAGAAAGTTTATTTGTGGAACTTAACAACTTTATTATAAAACATATTTGGAAAAATAAAGATCCCTGAATAACTAAGTCAACTTTGAAAAATGTGAGTGGAGATAAGAACACTTAAAAACTGTATTCATAAAAATAGTGAAAGACAAAAAGTCCAATGGAACAAAATATAGAGAAAAGAATATAATAGTGAGAATAGAGTTCAGAAATATTATTTATGAGTACTTGAAAGATGATAAAGGTAATTTCACAATCGATGATGAAACTATAGAATGTTTTCAAATGATTTTGGGGTAAGTAGTTTATTATATAGAGAAAAAGAAAATTCACCATATAAAGGTGTACCGCAAATGGATTAAAAACATAAATGTGAAGTAAAACCATAGAGCTAATAGCTGAAAGCATAGGAGAATATCTTTGTGATTTTGGTAACAGGGAATGTATTTTAGAAAGCTTGAAAGCATAAACTGTAGGGTGACATGTTCATGGAAATAACCTTTTCAACTGTTCAGTGAAGGACATCACAGACAAAAGTTCATAACAGATTGGGTGACTATATTTGCAATGTCTAAAACTATCAAGAAGTTAATATCTAAATATACAAGGAACTCCCCCAAAATCAACAAAACAAGGACAGGAGAACCAATGGAAAAATAAGAAAACGATTTGAATGGCCATTTGGGTTTTTCCTTTTTGAAATGCCCAAAAGGTAAGTGAGGAGATGCTCAACTCCACAAGTGATCAGAGAAATGTAAATTAAGATAGCAATGAGATAGCTCTTTATACCCATCAGGTTTGCAAAAAGCAGAAATTGAATAATATCATATGTTGGTGAGGATGTAGAGAAACAGAAACCTTCATGTACTCCTGGTACGAATGCTCCTTCTGGAGATCATTCTGGCAGTTCTTAGTGAGATTAAATTATGTCTAGATCCTCTGACCCCCATTCCTTTTCTTCAGTATACTCAGGAGAAAATCTTGCATAGATCCATAAAGGACATATATGGGGATGTTTATCACAGCGTTGTCTGTGGTTATAGGAATTGGAGGCAATCTAGATGTTCATTTTAAAGAATGGATGAAGAATGGATAATTAAAATAGGGCAGATGCATACTGAAAAAATATTATGGAACAGGTAGAAGAGATGAAGTTGATACACACACACACACACACACACACACACGGTTAGATCTTGAAAACCAAACTGAGTGAAAAAAGAATGGAAATGAGTGAGATCTCTAATACAATGCCACTTATGCACTTTAAAAGCACATAAACACACACAATAACATTAACATATGTCCTTTTACAAGAATGTCTCCTTAAGAAACATATTTAAAAATTAGAGTGTGTGCCTCTGAAGACTGGGACTGGGGCAAACTTTCTTTTTCCAAGGGGGGCTAAATAATTTATAAAATAAACAAGAGAGGGTCATTTCAGGGACTAATGATGATTATGTTCCATAAGCTCTGAAATGAGCTCCAAAAAAGGTAAACAATCCTTTGCATTCTGTGATCAAAGCTATACTACAGCTATTACTACTACTACTACTACTACTACTACTACTACTACTACTACTACTACTACTAAGTAACTACAGTGGAAATGATTGATAAAACAATGTAAATAACATTAATAGACAAATGGCAAACTGATACAAATTTGCAATGTACACATACTATATTTGTAATAAACTTTTTAAATTTTAAAAATGGTTGCTACTGACTACAAGAATTAGACCAATGATGACATCTGAACTAGAGGGGTATAAAACTGGCTGGTCTTTGTAAAAGGTTGTTAGCAGAGTTTCGGCCTGGAATCTACACAGCTATGAATGACTGTACTTTATGTGGAGAAATATTGGCTTCCTTGAAAACTAAAGAAGGAACTGTTTTATTGCACAGAATATTACTCAATATAGATAATCTGTACTGCCAAGTTCTAACTTTGCAATTTTTATTTGTTTATAGTTTCCACTTAAGAATCCCCTTTATCTTTTTCATTATTTTATTGGGTTCTCTAATCAAGTAGAGTAAAGGTTTAGTACCTGATAATATGGGAAATAGAATTTCAGGTGCAGTATGTATTTCCACTCTAAAAATAAATTGGCATTCTTCATTCACTTCAAACCCCTCTTCCCCTAAAATGTTCATATAGTATTTCTATTGCATAAATTGTACCAAATATTTAATCCACATAGAATTGGGGGTCCATGTGGATAATGTTAAATTTTTTTCCATTTGATTCTAGAATTATTAAGATTCTTTGCTTTATTCCTGATGTCTAGGAGAGGAATTCGGCCCCTGAGAAAGTGTAGGTTCTTTCCATAGCTTTCTAAACTGGAAATCAAGGTTACCTTAGGCTACATGATGGGAAAAAATGAGAGTGGGTGGAGATTAAGCCAAAGTTGGAGAAGGGGAGGGGAAGAAAGTAGAGAGAAGGGAAGGGAAGAGAGAAGAGAATGATCAGAGTCCATCTCCATGAGTTTTTAAAAACACAGAGACAACTGGTGATAATTATTTTTTAAGTTCTGTAAGCTGAAACAAAGATGGACTAAGGCAATGGATGCTAGATCAGGAAGGAAGGAAACATCTGGTTTTTAATTTTTATAAAACTCATGATTAGCTAAGATGTTCCAGAGACTCCTGTTAAACAGGGAGTTTTAGAGCAGAACATATTTCATCTTCAAAATATTTTCTTCTAAATAAACTAGAAGTCTACTGGTGCTAATCAAAGACCAATAGCAGGTGAGAAATTCTACCACTGAACCACCAATGCTTCACATAAAAATAATAAATAATAATAGTTGCCCACTCACACATCTTTATGAAGTTCTAGCCATCACCTGCTGTGGTACTTCTAAAATGGCTTCCAATGATTTCTGCCTCTTTTTATTCCTGTCCTTGTGCAATCCCCTCACCTTTAGGGTGGGCTAGACCTAGTGACTTGTTTATAATAAATAGAATTTGGAAAAAGTGATGGAATGACATTTCTAAGATTAGGTCACAGAAGACTGTAACATCTGTCTTGTTTGTACTTTCTCTCTCTGATTCTTTTTATCTGCTCACTAGGATACAGCAAGTTGCCATATTGTGAGCTCTCCTACTGAGAAGGTCATGTGGCAAGGAACTGTAGATGGTCTCTGGCCAAGAGGCAGTGAGTAACTGAGGCCCTAGGTTTAACAGCCTTGCAAGGGACTGAATCCTCATTAAAACCACATAAGTGAGCTTAGAAAAGGATTATTTCCTAGTCAAGCCCTGATTGCAGCTTCATCTGACACCTTAATTAGAGCTTTGTGAGAGACCCTGAGCCAAAGGACCCAGGTAATTTGTACCTGGATTCCTGATCCACAGAAACTGTGACATAATAAACATTTATTTTAATTCACTAAGTTTTAGGCAATTTGTTATGCAGTAATACATAACTAATAAGGAATTTAATACTAGAAGTGGGGTGTTATTTCATACATATGTAAAAATGTAGGCATGATTTTGGGATCTGGCAGTGGGAGGAAGCTAGAAAAATTTTGAGGAGCATAATAAAGAAAACGTAAATTGCCTCATACAAACTGCTAGTAGAAATCTGGACTTTGAGGATGCTGCATGTAAGGACTAAAAGGAAGTGAAAACATGTTATTAGGAAACCAGAGGAAGGGGAATCTTTGCTATATATTGGCAGAAATCATAGCAATACTATCATCTGCAGTTATGTGGAAATCAGAAAATTCACCTAATGGACTTGGTGATGTAGATAGAAATTTCCAAGAAGAGTTTGGAAGGTACTGCCTTGTTTTTTCTTGCTGTTTATTGTAAAATGCTAGAGGAGAAAGATAAGTTGAGGGAAGGACTAAGTGAAAAAGAGATGGGACTTGATGGTTGTGAAACTACTCAGCTTCTTCCGGCATTGAAAAATGCTAAAATTAAAGAATGGCTTCTGTGGACTATCAAGGAAATACAGGCTAGAGATCAAGCCAAGGAAGTGACTATGCAGTCTTTAGCTATGATCTGAGAAAGATCAAAGGATCAGATTATTATTCAGTCACACAAAAGGTCCTTTAAAGAGATGAAGAATGCATCTCACAGATCCTTTTAAACAAACAATAGGGCCTCTGGTGAGCTTAGAGTTTTGTCCCTCAGTTATCTCAGCAGGAGCTCAACTAAAAGAAGAGCTTATTTTGAAGAAATTTGTGGGTGTGGATTTTGTCTAATGGAGTGAAGCCCAATACATTCACAGAAGCTCCATGAAGTTTTTGAGAAAACTATTATCAATAGAAAAACTACCAACTTTGACTGTGAGGGAAGCAGACAATATAATTGGGGAGGGTGGGTTGGAAGGTCCAGGGAACTGGGGGAAGGGTTGGGAGAAGGACCAGGTAAACACTGGGGATTTGTGGGTATGTGGTTGAAAGTAGAAAGTTGGGAATTCTCTTATAGCAATATGACAAGGAAGGGTTTCTGGTTTAGGGTGTTGGATGGGGGGCATTCAGGACAGGGCGCACCTGGAGCAGGCTTCTAAGGAGTGTGTGAGTGATCATTTTGTCATAATGGGTTGTATCAGTGGGTGGAGACCCACATAATGAGCGGGAAGGAGTTGGACTCCCATCCTCGGGAGGACTGATTTGTTCAGAAATAGAGAGGCAGGTATCTCTCCAGAGCATGAGCGGTTCCTAATAGTGGAGGACAAACTAGTGTGTCAAGACCTCAGTGTTGTTACATGTAACTATAAATCTTGTCATCCAAGAAGTGAAGCCAGGGAGTTGCCGTGAGCCCTGAGGGGAGGAGAAGGGAGGAATAGAATAGATCGAACAGGGGGTATTTAGTAGGCAATGGACTACTAATGGTATTTAGTAGGCACATGATCTTACAATGATGAACACAGGCCATGTTAAATATCATCAAAATTTATAAAAGTGTATGGTCTAAAATGTAAACCATAATGTAAACCATTGACCGTGGTTAGTAGCTATGTTTCACTACTTGTATGTCAGTTATAACAAAGGTACCATCCACATATAAAAAGGTATTAATATGGGAAGGAGGAAAAGGGGAGGATGCTGGGTAACGGGAGTCCTCTGTATTCTGTATGTGACTTTACTGTGACCTAAAACTTATTTGAAAACAAAATGAAAAATAGTGAGACACTGGGGAATAAATGGAAGAAAATGCCACTGTTTATACAGGACACCAGATATTATAGTGATGAAAGCCAAAATGTCAAAAAAAATTTTAAAAATATTTTTCATTATTTTTTAATATCCCAATCTTTTAATTTAATTTAATTTTTAGTTTTTTTAAATTTTTATTTAAAATTTAAAAAATTTTAGTTTTTGAAATTTTTATTATTTCATTTCTTATATTTAAACTTATCATTATTATTTCATTTTCCTATTAATTGTATTTGGCTATTTTAATGGCTTCATTTTTAAAAAAGCTTTGGATCACAGAGGTTGGGGCAGAGGAAGATCATAGGTGTGGGGTGTCAGTGAAGGGGGATACATGGGAGGAAGTTCACCTGGGCATACACATAAGTATATAAAAATGTTTACATGTTCACGGGGCATTATCACAGTGGGTGGAGACTCACACAATAACTGAGAGAATATTGAATTCCCTTCCTGGAGAGTTCTGCCACATTCTCTTATGGAGCAACAACAATCCCCCAAGTGCAGAGGCAATGACTGGTGAAGGAGGATGATCCACTGATGGGCCCTTGATATTGATGACTATGCTTATGAGCCTTTGCTCTTGAAATGGAAACTTAGCCTATTGTTATGGGGTGCCTAAGGTTTGCCTCCTGAGAGCCTCCTTGTTGCTCAAATGTGGCCTCTCTCTAAGCCAAACTCAGCATATAAATGCATTACCTTCCCCCCAGTGTGGGATATGACTCCCATGTATGAGCCTCCCAGGCACCGAGGGATTACTACCAAGCACTTGCAATGCAACTGGAAAAAGACCTCAAACAAAAGGGGGAAAAGATAAAGACAAATGAGTTTATATGGCTAAGAGACTTCAAAGTGAGTTGGGAGGTCATCCCAGAGGTAACGCTTATGCACGTCTCATCAGGATCTCATAGACTGCCAAAGTGGATACTACCCCAAATAGTGGGCTCCTGAGGCCTCTGGAGACACCTAGGTCCTATGGTCAGGGCAGATAGCTCCAGAGTTTGGTGCCTTGCCAGTGGGCCCTACTTTGGAGTTTGTGCTCCTGAGAGTGACAGAGTTGGACTCAATTATGTCTTCCCTGCACATAGCTCAACTCTGCCTTCTATTTAAACCTATACTTGGTGCTGGAGCTTGTAAGTGTTCGTCCAAGGGACTCGAGTCTTTGGGCTGTCCTTGTGCCAGCTGGGTCCAGAACCTTGGTGGAGTTGCAACACCTACTCTACAGCTCATTGGACTCACCCAGGGCAACTAACAAGGAGATGATGATGGACAACAACCATCCCAAGGAACAGAGAGAGTCTGCAACTGCAAGCAGATAGTCCCACCTATCTTCCCCATGGGATATAAGTCCCCTCTCAATTAGAGGTGGAGTGGACATCACCATCC
>JAQZBX010004175.1:36000-56273 GCA_029593785.1 Cabassous unicinctus | reverse complement strand
AGTTGAGTGCCTGCTTCCCACATGGCAGATCCTGGGTTTGATCCCCGGTTAAAGAAGATTGCCTTCTAAAAACAAAAACAAATGACAAGCAAATGAAAAAACCAACTCACGGGAGTCTATGTGGCTCTATGATTGAGCCTTCCCAAAGATGGGCAAAGGACTTGAATAGACATTTCTCCAAAGATATACAAATAGAAAATAAGCATATGAAAAGATGTTCAACATCATTAATCATTGTAGAAATGCAAATCAAAACCACGAGATACCACTAGGATGGCTATAATCAAAAAGTTGGACAATAACAAGTGTTAGTGAGAATGTGGAAAAATTGGAACTCTGGTGCATGGCTGGTGGGACTATAAAATGGTGTAGCCACTATGAAAAAAGTTTGGCAGTGTCTCAAAAAGTTAAACTGAATTACCATATGGTCCAGTGTTTTGGTTTCCCAGCTGCTAAAACAAATAGCATAAAACAGGTTGGATTAAACAGGAGGAATTTATTGGCTCACGGTTTTGAGGCTAGGAGAAGCCTAAAATCAAAGTACCAGCAAGGCAGTGCTTTCTCCCAGAAGACTCTGGCATTCTGGGCTGGCTGCTGGCAGTATTTGAGGTTCCTTGGCTTTTCTGGCACATGGCAATGCATGAGGCAGTATTTTTCTCCTTCCTTTCTGGGTTCTGTTGACCTCTAGCTTCTGCCTGCTTCCTGTGGTCTGTCTCCGTGGCCTTCTCTATAAGGCCTCCAGTAACAGGATTAAGACCCATTCTGATTCAGTTTGCCACACCTTCAGTTGGGCCCTGTTTACAATGGGCTCACACAGGAATGGATTAAGATGAAGAATATATTTTTCTGGGGTACATAATTTCAAGCCACTGTACCCACCAATCCAAGAGAATTGAAAACATCTGTCACCCAGGAACTTGTACACAGATGTTCACAGCAGCATTTTCATAATAGCCAAATAGTGGAAACAACCCAAATGTCCATCAGCTGATGAATGGAGGAACAAAAGGTGACATATCCATAAATGGAATATTAATCAACCATAAAAAGAAGCAAAGTACTGCTACATGCTACAACGTGGATGAACCTTCAAAACATCATGCATGTTAAGTGGAAGAAGCCAGGCACAAAAGGCCACATACTATCTGATCCCATTTCTTTGAAATGTCAGACATAGGTAAATCCTTAGAGACAGAAATTAGATTAGTGGTTGCCAGGGGCTGAGGGGGCTGGAGGAGGAAGAATGGGGACTGACTGCTAATGGATATATGATTTCTGTTTGGGTGATGTAAATATTCTGGAATCAGACAATGGTGATCGTTGTACATATCTGTGAATATACTAAAACCACTGACTTGTACACATAAAAAAGAAAGAATGTTGATTTGTTCCTGCTCATCTCCAATGCTTCTTGCCTAAAGAAGACCTAGAGCTGAATGATTAATGCAGTCATCCATTTTTGCTCTACCAGCTCTTAGTGGGAGGTGGAGGGTATCTCTGTGGCCATGCTTGGTTGGGGAGGGCACAGACCTGGATGTGACATACCACAAGCTTTGTTTGATTGACAAAACACTCTACTTCTCTTTTGCGTAACAATTGATCTCAGACTTCTAGTCATTTATGATCCCTTTATCTATGATTACCTGCCTTAACATTTTCCCTGTGGTGTTTGTGTGTTGTGTTTTTGCAGTGCTGATGGGGAAGTGAAGCACTGTGTGATCTACAGCACTGCTCGGGGCTACGGCTTTGCAGAACCCTACAACCTTTACAGCTCACTGAAGGAGCTGGTCCTGCATTACCAGCAGACATCCCTCGTTCAGCACAACGACTCCCTCAACGTCAGGCTTGCCTACCCTGTCCATGCACAGATGCCCTCACTCTGCAGATAAAGAGGGGGTGGGAAGAGAGGTGGTTCTCTAGCATTCTTTTCTACAGTTTTTATTAGACCAAGAGGGCATTCTTTCTATGTAGACTGCTTGTTTTGCACAAGAAGTGATTCTGTGAATGTGAAGTGGAGAGGCCGAGCAGCAGCCTGTCAGAATGGGGGCCTAGGGTTCTTTGGGACTCAACTCTGCCGCTGCACTGACATACTAAGCTGGAAGCAGTTGTTTTTTGGAAAGCTTGTTTTATTGGGGTCTTTGTTTTGTTTAGCCAGGCACCCTCAACAGAGCACATTAGGCTTGGGGGTGGGAGGCAGGAATTGGAACCCTCTGAAGAGTCCATGTCCTCTTTTGGTCTTTGACTCAGGAAAGCATGGCAGGGGGTATGACTCTGTCCAGAGTTCTTTCTTGATCTGGCAGTCTCTCTTAGGATTCATATGAACTTCCCCTGAAAAAGAAGGCTATTTTGGTTCTGGGGTAGCATGGAATTTGGTGGAAAAGACAACCAAAGGAAAATGGGGAAGCTTGGGATTTCCTTTAAAGAATCTAAGCCAAGGGGGAAAAACTTCAACTTAAGGTACCTTATTTCTTATCAACATAATTTAGGCTTTTTCAGCTCACTAGCTCTTCCCTCTAAAGAAGCATTATGTTTAGAAACCAAATTAATCCCACCAAAACAATGTTTGTTGCTGAACTGATGTTTGATGGGAGAAGGTGTTAATAGTATCTGAATGAACACTTCTATACCAAAACTTGAAAATAAAGGAAGACTAGAATTTCTGAAATTTTGCAAATACTATGTAACTCCTTCTGCTCTTGTTTCTCAGAGACGAGGACTAGTGTTCTTTTTGTGGGAATGGTGAACCTTGAATAAAATGAAGTTGGTGCTTGTGTGGTGTGTCCTTAGCCAAGAATGATCTGTTGTTTAAAACCCTTGTAACTTGTTTGTATGAGTAAAGAAAAGGTGCAATCCAGTGCTTTTAGATGACTTGAATATACCAAACAATGATAGAGAACAACACTTTATATGTGCTTCCTCATGTTCAAAGGCCCTGCAGAAACAGTGAACATGGTTTAGTTTCACTTCATCTCCCCGTCCTTTGCTGGGTAGACCTTAGGAAGTTATAGGTGACTAAGGCTGTGGCAGGAAGAGGGCCCAGATTGTGGTCAGGGACCTCAGTTAATTACAGACCCAGCAGCCGCCATCCACTGGTTTCTGAAGCTTTTGCAAGGAGAAGAGAGGATGGCTTGGAGTTTAGACTGTTAGTGGAACCCATCTATGAGCATTTCTCTGCCTTTTTTTATGATTCTGTCATTAAGACAATGTGCGCAGCCTGCCCTCATGCTCCATTGGTCCTGATTTTAGGCCAGGAATCTTCTGCTTCATGAGGTTTAAGCCTTGCCTTCTAGGTCAGTGATGCTAGGCAAATGGAATACGGAGGCAGACATCTACTCCTGCCTGCATTATGCCCCACCCCCATCAATGAACACAGATAGAGGCCAGCTGCTCTGAGCCAATCCTGGAACCAGAATAGGGTCAGAGTGAGTCAGCTGTTTGAGGCCAAAGCTGTGCAGTGAGGCATCCTGGCTGAGCTGGAGAAGCCAGTAGCTAGATGTTGGTACATAAGGCTTTATGGTTAGGACAATTCTAGTTTGGGAGGTGAAAGAAAAATATTGCTTTCTCTGAGCACTTATCTTGGTAACAGAATCTAGAAAGGACCATGATGTAGAAATAGACATGGATTAAAATTTTTGGAAAAACCTCCAGGGTTATTAGTGAGAGGGCTAGGAAGGAAAGGGGCATATCTTTGCTTTTCCTTAGTTAAATTGCAGTTTCAGGATTGAGAGAGACAGAGACAAATACCCACCCCTCCCCACCCTCAACCTTCCAGTGTCACTCTTCTGATTTAAGCCCTTAACTGATAGTTAGCCAGCCACACACCTCTTCCTCCAAATTGCCTGCAAGTTTTGCTGGGTACTGCCAGGTTCATTGCAGCTGGGCACACCTGGATGGCATTGTACCTGGTGTTTGAACCTGTTATAAATAGTTGGATGCTCAAGATTGGGTGCAAGGAATCCCTCTTCTCTGGCACTAAAATTTTATTCTGTGCTGAATATCTTTCCAAACAACCCAAGATGGAAATAAGAATACATGCCTGTAGTGTTGGACCCTGTGCCTGCACCTTGCCAGGCGGACATTGGAGGCAGGCAGAAAAAGAGTAAGAACCATCTTTGGCTTGTGGGGCAGGGCTGGTTTTTTTTTTTTTTCAGCCCTACATTCCTTTACTTTTTTTGTTCTTTCCTGTTTTTCATTCTTGAGTTCATTACTTTGTGGGATCCAAGACCCAGGGATCATTTGAGAAGTTGGAAGCTTGCTTTTCTGCCACATGATTTACTTGAACCTGAGCCAGTGGAAATGGCATAGGGGCCTCTCTAGTAACTACTGGGCCCAGTGTGTGTGGAGGGGGCATTATATGGCTTCTTTACCCCATGGTCCTGGGAGCAGGTCTGAGTCTACCTCTGTGTCCTGTCCTGTAATCTGGACGCTGGGACTCTCTCTCGTCAACTTAACTGCAGCCCTCACTGAAGCAGAAGGTGAAGAGACAGACCAGACCTGACCCCATTGTGGGGATAGATCTTGTTATTGAAGGGAGGGGCTTAGTGTTCTCCTGGCTAGGGAAGCCAGCCACCAACATGGAAGCAGCTCGGGGCTGACTGGGCATAAATGGTCATAGGCCCATCTTTTCTAGGTGGAACTTTCATCACAGAAGAAAGCTCTGCCTCCTCCTGACCATAGATGCCAAATCTTGGCCTTGGCTCAGGCATGTGCAGGCTGGCTGTGTCCTTATCAATGCTTTGGCAAAGGCTGTAGGCTTCTTAACAGTTCTCCTTACCCCCTCTAAGCCTTGGTGTGTTCTCCCACTTGGTACATGAGTCTTTGGACCTAATTGTGCTCTGAAGCAGCTTTGGGAGCCAATTTGATGTCTTCCATGAGTTTCTTTTTCTTGCTGCGAGGAACCAGCCCCATGGGTTCTCTTAGGCCAAGAACTGGATCTGGGCAATGCCTAGTTTCCAAGGTGGTCTTTGCTGCCAGTAAGACCCCAAAGTAGGCCTCTGTGAGGCTTCAGTGGCCTCAGAAACCAGAGGGTCCAGGTGGGGGCCTACCTAGACTTTCTGCTGCCAACTGCTCAGCCTTGCTGTAGCTCCAGCCACTTGTGACTACCTTGTTTCCTTACAGATTCCAGCATGTGACTTTGGTGCCCTGTTGTTGTGAAAAACCTATTCTGTTGTCTTTGATGTAGTCAAGAAAATTCATGTAGTTTACGTAAAAATATCTGATTTACAAGGACGCCAACTGTATGTCTTGTATTGGAACAGTTCATAAATGTAGTTCCTAGACCACTTTTGCAAATTGTTCTTGTCACCAGATGTGTTCAGACATTGCTGTGCAGTTGTCGGGGGGTGGGGTGGGGTGGGGTGGGAGGGGAGGGTCTTTTTGTTTTTTACCTTTACCAAGAGGGTACAGTCTGGCCAACTTACTCCAGTAATGCAATAAAGACATTGCAATAAAGTACCTTTTTGGTCTCATGCGATGGTGGGATGGGCTGGGGAGTGGGGCAAGAGGGAAGATTAGGTGTTGAAAAGCTCTGGAAACTCCCAAGCCTTCTCTCCCATGAGCACCAAAAGATGAGTCCTTGGACTAAACTGGGGCCACCAGATGGTTTCTTCTTACCCGCAAGAAGTTGACTCTAATAGGCATGATGCCAGAGTCCTGTCTCCCCTCATAGAACACAGGGAGACTCACAAACTGACTCTGGGAAAGTTAAATCTGAGAGCCAATCCCCACCCCCACCCCACCCCAGAATCTTAGACAACCCAGCTTATTGGTTCTCCTCACATCTTTCTACCTGGAAATCAAAGTGTCTTCACATTCTGTCCTGGGACGGGAAATGGGCTGTCTTACAGTCCACCTCCTTTTTGCCCCAGGCTCCTTGTCACTATCCTGCCATGTACTTTGTCGCAGTCCCTAAGTCCTGGGAACATAATCAGCAAATATGTAACAATAGCCAGTTGCACAGGACATTGCTGCTCTCATCCCTGTCTCTTAGGCTCCACGCAGAGGTGTACTTGATTACAGAGTCGGACTGGGTAGGGGAACAATCTGTTGTTAAGTGACCTTGCCTACGCTCCTCCTTCCCACTGCACTTACTAGCACCTCCAAAGACCACTGCTAGGAAGTATGGATGATTTCTCCTAATCTCCGTTGAGTTTGCATTTCTATGCTCAGGATTCTCAAGTTCCTATCTCCAGCCCAGTCCCCTCTTCTGAACTCCACCTGCTGGCTGGATGTCTCCACTGAGGACTTGGGTATCCCAAGGCACTTCAAACTTTTTGTTTACTTCAGAGAAAATATATGCTCACCTTCCTACCACCAAATTTACAAACCTGCCTATATGTCTCCTCTTCCTCCCACCTGTTAAATTACAAAAGGGTGGTATCTCCTCTGACTGAAGACAGTCCTTTTCCATGTGTTTTTTCCAGGAGGTACCAGGGATTGAATCTGGGATCTCGTTCTTGCAAAGCAGGTGGCTCAACCACTGAGCTACACCTGCTCTCCCCTATGTATTTTGGATCTGCGGAATGTAACATGATCCATAGCCAATTATTTTGCCATTGTTTCCTCTCTGGATCATCCCCATTGACTTTTTTTTTTTTTTTTTTAAAGATTTATTTATTTATTTATCCCCCCTTGCTGCTTGTGCTTGCTGTGTCCATTCGCTGTGTGTTTTCTCCGTGTCTGCTTATCTCCCCCTTGCTGTGAGGTCCCACTGCTTCAGCCCACTGCACCGCGCGGGCCGGCCTGCCCTCACAAGGAAGCCCTGGGAAGCGAACCCGGGGCCTCACACATGGTAAACGGGGGCTCTATCGGTTGAGCCACACCCGCTTCCCCCCATTGACATTTAAACATGGTTGAATGTCTCACTCCATTTCTCCAATCCCATATCCCTTTCCTTCTCTTTTTCCCTTCAATGCCAAATATTTTGGAAGAGTTTTTTAAATTAGTATTCATATCTTCACTGCTCAAATATTTCAGTACAGATTCCACCACAACCTGAAGCTTCTCTCCCTGTCATCTCCCTGATTGTGTCTTCATCGCCATCACTGTTACTACTCCTTCCATTGGCTCCATGACAACTCACTCATCTAGTTTCCTTTTACATTTGAGTGTTCCTTTTAAGTGTCCTGGATAGGCTAGTCCTCCGGCCCTCTGCTCACATATGCTATTTTACCTGGCAGTTTTAGCTGCATCCATGGATTCACCTACCATTCAAAGCTAATTACATTTGTTTCTCCCTCCCAGACCTTTACTAGAAGGTAACTCATTGAGCATATTGAATGCAGTACTGAGTGTAGTCACCCCCAGCCCTGGTTTTCTTCCATTGTTTTCTGTTTCAGTGAATGGGAATACAGGCCATCTGGTTATATATGTCTGAACTAGACGGCATCCTCAACACTTTCTACTTCATGTCTACAAAAAACCCAACTCCAGGCCCTGTAATTTTTTACCTTCTAAATAGTGCTTAAATCTGTTTCTTCTCTAAACTTCACTTTCACCTTAATACTGGAAGACCTCTCTTTTTCCATTCTTGCCCCTCTCAGATCTATTCTCATAGCAACTTGAGTCATCTTTTCAAAACAAAAATCTGAATATGTGTAAAACCACCAACTCTCCATTGTTCTTAGGATAAATTACAAAATTCTTAAAATGGTCTGGCTCCTTCCTACCTCTCTAGTTTCATCTCACACTACTCTTTCACATCTCACCTCTAGGGTCATTTCCTGAGGCAAGTCTTACTGACTTCTCAGTCGAGGGTGCACTGCTTTGTGACCTGCTTCCATAGGACCATGTTCTTCCCTGATACCCTTAGACCCATCAGATTCGTGTCTCTGTGTGAGGAGGGGTCATGTCTGTCCTTGCTCGTCCTTTTATCCCTGGGGCCTAGCATACAGTAGGCACTAAATGTTTTCTGAATGACTAAAATTTAAAATCCAGAAATCGCACCGTTTAACCACTTTCCTCATCTTCCTTCTCAGGACCTCTCTCTGCTCTTTCCAAAACCTCCAATCTTAGCCTGTGGCTTCACACCTTTGGTACACATATTCCTTTTGGCTGTCCAGCACTGAAACCTTGCCCAATTTTGGGAACTTCTCTGTTTGACCATTGATAGGAGGCAGGAGCTCATTTCCCTCTGCCATAGAGGACTAAGGGGGAAATCTTCTCTGTCCTCCCTACCAGGGCCCAGGAACCTTACGAGGGCTTGACTGAGGAAGTGTTCTCAGCTAAGACTTTGAATCCTGAGCAAATGATGCTAAAAGGGATCAATCTGATCTCATGGCAGTGGTGGGTGGTCTGGCAGTGGCCTGAGGTGAAGGCCTCCTGCCCAGAATGTTTCTGCTGCCTGACCCCTCTTATTACTTCATGCTTCTTTCTGGAGCCTAGTTTTTTAGTCTTTCTCTCAATCCTGTGGACTACCACATGTCCTACCAGTAATCCCTTTTTTTCGGCCTACAAGTTAACTAGTTTTACTTTGTTGCTTGCAGCAGACTGTGATGGGTAGACCTAACCACCCGGGAAGCCCTGCAATCCTGGGTCACTCCAAATGCTCCCCTTTCCGCCCATATATCGAGGCTGCTAGTCACTCTGGAGGAGTGTGCACAAATACCTGGGTGGTGCCAAGACAACTTTGAGACTGCCAGTCTCCAGAGTAGTGGTTACAATTTTGGACTCTGGAGCCAGACTGCTTGAGTTTGACTCCTGCCTTCATTATGGGCAAGTTATTTAACCTCTTGATAGTAACTACTTCATAGTTACATGAAGATTATATAATTATGTGCAGAGAGCTTAAAACTGTGTCTAGAAGGAAAGTGCTTGATAAATATGTTGGCTACGGTTTTTTTTTTAAGGAGGTACTGGGGATTGAACCCAGGACCTTGTACATGCGAAGCAGGCATTCAACCACTGAGCTACACCTGCTCCGCTATGTTGGTAATTGCTGCTGACAATTTTCTATTTCCCAAGTCAGCTAATCTTCTCCCCTTTTCTTAGGCTTCTGACTCAACCATTTTCAAATGACCTCACCCCCTTCTTCACAGAAAGAGAAGTCATCAGACTTCTATCAAAGCTACTAGCCCTATTGTCTGTGTCACATGGGAACAGGGGCTCCTCCTCTGTCTAACCTTAGTCCCTTCGCCAGTTCAGGATCTTATCTTCCACTTCAGCTTCTCTTTTCACTGGCCTCCTCCCCTCAGCCAATGCCCGTGTCTTGGGCCTTCTTTTCTTTTCCTTCTGCATTGTTCCCTGGACGAAACTTCCTCCCGTGGCTTTAATTACCATCTTTGTGCTGATGGCTCCCAACTCTGTGTCCGGCTCCCCACACTTTCCCTCTTTCCTTCCTCAGACTGGTGGTCCCTCCTCACTGTTGCTGCTAGTTCCGACCACCATAATGGATCACCATATTGCTCTCTCTGGCCTGCCTGCTACACTCTAGCACCTCTACATTGCAGCTGGAGTGATACTAAAACACGTCACTCCCTCCACCCTGTTACCTTCCAGGAACTTCCCACTCCCCTCAGGACACTTGTGGCACCACTGGCACTTGGGGCAATTGCCCTTGCATTGCAGGACACCTAGCATCTCTGTGCGCCTGTCCTCCCCCCACTAACTGCATCATTGTGACAAGTAAAAAGCATCCCCATATAGTTCCAAACCCCAGAGGGGGCAGTTTCTCCCTCCCATGAGCTGCTGCATGATTTGACCCCTCCACCCTTTACCTAGGATATGACACTTCCAAATTATCATTTTACATGGGGCACTCCCTCCCTCAGCTCTTCCCTGGGATCCTCTTGGCAGCCACCTGTGATCTGCATTCCCAGTGCCCAGTATCTGGTGGCCCAGGGTTTGTCAATGGATGATTGAAGGTAGGAAGCAAGTTCAAGAGAAGATTGCAGAACTTGGGAATTGTCCTGAATGACATTGCAATGACAGATACAGGCCATGATATATCTTGCCATAACCTACAGAATTGAGTGGTAGAGAGTGTAAACTACAATGTAAACTATAATCCATGCTTAGTGGCAATGCTCCAAAATGTGTTCATCAATTGCAATGAATGTACCACACTAACGAGGGATGTTGTTAATGCGGGGGGGTGGGGGGGTAATGTGGGTGGTGTAGGGAGCATGGTATATGGGAATCCCCTATATTTTTAATGTAACATTTATATAATCTATCTTAAAAAATATATATGTGATTGGAAGGCCGACGGGCTCTACCACGCGGGTAGAATGCGCCCTCTGGCGGTCGCAGCTGTATGGCGCGACAAAGAGCCACAGGTGCATAAGGGGCCCAGCCAACCACCCAGTTTCCTTTCTCTGGGTGATGCCACTTATTTGGATTTAGGCATTCGATTGTGGGATAATCGTTGCAGGACAGCAGTGGCAAAGTCCTGCATCACCATGGAGGCACTCCTCTTCTAGCCTGGGCACAACCCAGCTCCTCCTCACTCCCAACATCCTGCAGTGCCATACACACCTGATCCCACTGTTTCCTTCCCCCTCCCTACCTTACACGTGCAGTTCTAGACAATGGGGACCAAACATCTCAGCAATGGCCATGTCTGGCGCTGAGGCAGACCTGACGATGGCCCAAGACTGACTCACTGGCTAGAAACACTAAGGACTTAGTACCAAATCTATTCTTGCCTCAGCAGGCCTCTCAGCATGTTAACAAGTTAACTTCTCCATTTTAAAGCTCTCTTCTCTCTCGGATTTTATGACTCTCTTCTGGGTCTTCTCTTTTGCCTTAAATGTTAGTTAGTGCTCCTCAGTGTATTACTATGGATATATTACATTGATAACCTCAAGTACCTCAAAGTAGGTATAGCAAAAGCTAAACTCAACTCAACTCTCTCAACCCCTTTTCCTTGTTTCCTGGCTAAGAAGCACCCCAAGTGAGAAACAAAGAGATGTGAGCTCTGGTTCTAATTCCAGCTCTGCCCAAGCTGTACAACTGTGGCAAATTACTTAACCTCTGTAAGCCCAAATATACGAAGTGGGAATATATTAGTTGCTAAATGGCTTCCTCTGGTTCCCCATCACTTCCAGAAAAAGTCTAAACTCCAGGAAGACTAGCCATTAGATATGGCCCTTGGCTAACCCTCTAGACCCATTCCCTTTTTGAATTATTTTCAGTTTCTTTCATATACCAGGTAAATTGTATATGCTGTGCTCTTTGCTTGAATATTCTTAAACTAACCTCCTTTCTCCTACCACCAGCAAACTACTACTACCTATCATCTATCCTTCATGTCTAAGCAGAGAAGTCATAGTGCCTGGAAAGCCAAGCTTGGCTAGGTGTCTTTCCCCAGAGGGTGGAAACTGTCTTATTCACCACTGTATTGCCAGCAGCAACACAGGACCTATAGTACATGTGTGTTGAATGAAGGAAGCAAGCAAAAGACATAGAGATGGTTTCAGGAACGTGTATTACACAGGTCTGAGTGCAAGAAATGGCAAACAACTGCTATGTTTGCTTTAAAAGCTCATCAGGTGCCAATGCCAAGTCCTGATGCTTTCGAGGGGCCCCTGGTTCTCGGCCCCTCTGGAGCAGGCTGAGCCCAGGTTCCTGGGTATGAGGGCAGCCTCTGTACGGAACATCTTGCCTACTGTCACCTGAGGCATCAGGCACTTTGGTGATGCCCAGGGCTGGCTCCAGCTCCTCTTTCTCTTCTTGTGGACACTCAGGCTCCCATAGCCAGCTGTGACTGGAAACCTTACAGGAAGGTGAATGGGCCAGGCCAGGGGCACTGCATGGTTGTGACTTCCCCTTCTGCCTGGGAGACAGGTTTTCAGGATGGCCTGGAGCTGTGGTTTTCAAATTCTGGGGGCTGGTCGGCCCACCTTCCATCACTGCCTTTCTGCCTGGGGATGCCTTGTCTGGGCCCTCAACAAAGAATTGCCAGGACCATGGGCCTGGCTCCCCAGGGGTGGAGGCAGTGGCAAAGCAACTGGTGGTGATGTGCCCCGAAGAGCTGGGGCAAAGTGCTGTTAGTGCCTGGGAGTGGAGCTGCCGGGCCTTCCAGAAGCCTTCAGGGGGGATAGGGTCTGTGGGTCCAGTCCTACCCAGGCTGGGGGCTGGTGAGGTGCTGGCAGCCTCAGCTGAGGCTTGTGGGCTCCTAAGCTGCCTCTGGGGGGCACAGGGGCTCTCTATTCTGGGAGGCCCCAGTGTGATTCCTGTCAACAGGCCTGGGACCACCGGGCCCTGGCTCCTGGGGTCACTGGGCAAGAAGGCATTCTCTTCTCCACCCTCTATTGCTCTTGGGGGGGGAGTCTGGCCCATTTCTTGGCTAGGTGCCAAGCCTGGCTCTCGTATACCCTGGCTGTTCTCAGGCCCCTCATCTGTGTCATCCTCTGAGGAGTCTACCTCATGGATGGCTTCTTGTTTCTGCAGCGATTCTCTCCTTTCAGCCCGGTCCTGTCGAAGGGTGCCCAGGGCCCGTGAGGGAGCAGGCTGCAGCATCCCTTTCCCTGGCAGCACCCCCTTCCCAGAGAGCACACCCCTGGTCCCAACTGCCTCCAGAGGGCTGACTTCCCTGGGTGGCAGTTCTTTCTTTAGCTCAGGGTAGGGTAGATCAAGGCTGTGCTTATGAGAAGTGGTTAGTTTCTTCTCAGAAGCGGCAAGTGCAGCCGCCAGTTTTTCAGCTGACTGTACCCTCTTAAGCAGTGGTGAGCGGGGTGGCTCCGAACTCTTGGGCCGTGAGAGTTGCCTGCCTAGGGGAGGCGACGAGTGAAGCTTGGTGGAAAAGGCCTGGGCCCCATGGCCAGAAAGGGGTGATGGGGAACGCTGGGGTGAAGCTGCCGGTGGTGGAGGGGAAGGGGTGTGGGCCAGCGGTGACAGTGGAATGCTGCCTGCTGACTTGCGCCGTGGAGAGCGGTACTGGCGTTGGAGCTTGGGTGCCAGACCGTGCAGGGAGCTGGGCCTTGTGTGTCCAGAGCTGGCTGGAGAACTGGGCACACTGGAGCTCGGGGAGCTGCTCTGTGATGAATTCCCTCCCACTTTGCACAAACAGACAGACAGACAGACAAGAGGAGGAGAGGGCAGAACAGTGTTAGCTGTTAGAAGTGACTGAGGGCAAGGCAGAACCTATCTTAGGAATGCCCCAGAATTGTCAAGGCTACCCACCAGTGAGTTACAGTCCACCCTGAACCCTCCTGGAACTTTCAGGGGCGGGGGCTGAATGACATTCAGAGCGTGGGGCCTGAGAGAAGCACAGAGGGGCCACACACTGTCCTACTACCCAGGGGTTGTTTTTGTGATCTTCAGGGAGCCCTTCATACCTGAATGCACAGCATCGGGAGTCACCCGGTAGCCCTGAGTGGGAGATCGGGGGGAAAGGCTGTGGCTGTGTGTGGGAGAGCCTGGCCCACTCTCTCCTGATGACAAGGAGCGGTTAAGGGAAGAAAGGCTGCGGCTGGTGTGGAGCAGAGATGCCTGCTTGGTGATCTTCCGGAACAGGGAACTCCTTTTCTTGCTGCAGATACAAGGGCCAATGGATGCCTGAGCTGGTACCAGGGCTAGGTGTGCACTGGGCCCAGGACTAGGACCAGGGAGCCTGGCACACACTAGCACCCAGGTGGCTCAGTGCTGACCCCCTGGGCTAACTTCTGCTCACCTTTCTTGCCCATCCTTGCCCCGGCTCCGCTTGCTCCTTCGGGCCATCTTGGCCTTGTAGCTGCCCTTCCGAGCAGGCCCGACCTTAATGGATGTGTTCTCCAGGGGAGTTGTTGAAATAGACACCTTGTTTCCACTCTGGGGAACAGAGCATGAGGCTTTGGCTTAAGACAGTGACCATAGTCTTGCCCCTGCCTCACCCCTGGGTGTGGCTCTACCACAGCTCCAGCTCCTGCAATTGCACCATGTCTGAACCACAGACCTGCCTTCCCTCTTCACAGATTAGGAAATGGCTCCCACTGGAGCCTCGGAGTGATCCAGGGGTAGGAATGTAGAGAAGAGGCTCACCTGTCCTGTTCTCCAGTCCTACCCACAGCTCAGACGATCCCAGGTCTGGGTCAGTGAGGGTACTGCCTTCTGGACAAAACCCTCTGCTGTGGCCACACCCAAATTCTGGGCATACGTTTATCTGTCCTCAGTGCCAGATGTACGTGTGCCCAACTCTCCTACTCTCTGAGGGCCAGTCACAGACTCCCAAGGCTGGTGTTACTCAGGGACCCAGCACTAACCTTCAGGATCAGCTCCACCACCTCTGTGTGCACGAGCCCATGCACAGGCTCCCCGTTGACGTGGGTGATGAGGTCACCCTGACGAAGCCCCGCCTCACTGGCTGGACCTCCATCCTCCACGTGCTGTTCCAGGGAGATAACAGTCCTCAGCCCGAAGCTGAGCAGGAAGCATGGGGCCTGGCTTTGCTCACCAGCTATGACCCCTTCATCCCCACTCCCTGACTCCAGAGGGCAGTATGGGTAGGGAGAAGCAGGGGCATTCGGGCTCCACTAAGGGGAAGGTGCAGGAGTGATAAAGCTGAGACATAGGTCTGGATTCTGGAGGGCCAGACATACCCACACCATGTGGTGCACAGTGTAGACATCTGAGTCGCCCATGTAGACACGGATGGCCCGCAGGGTGAAGCCATACTTCTTGCCAGCTCGGTGGATGATGATTGGGGGCCTCAAGCTGCCAAGGGCTGGCAAGAAGTCCCTGCTTGGAGAAGAGTCCCTGGATGATGGGTTGGATGACTGGGAATGTGGGGACATAGGACTGGCCAATGGAGAGCAGGTGTGGTGCTCTGAAAGAGGACAAGGCAGGACTTACTTAGTACGACTAAGCCGGGACTTAGCCCAGCCATGCGCCCAGCCCAGGCCCCTGTCCAGTCTGTTGATCTCAGATCCAGCTCTAGTCACAGACAGATCCTGAGGTCCACCTCCCCACAGCCCTTGACTAGCAAAACCCTCTCACGTGCCAGACCCTCACAGACCCCTGGGGTGTGGGGGTGGGGGACAGCAGCTGGCATTTACGGAGTGCTTATTATGTATATATACCAGGGACTATATAAGCTCCTCATACATATTTAAACATCACAATTATCCCATGAGGCTGCTACTATTAATATTCACATTTCTGATGAAGAACCAGAGGTTTAGAGGTGTTATGCAACTTGCTCAAGGTCAAGAGCCATTTAGTGATGGAGCCAGGATTTGAATCTAAGTTCTGTGCCTGCAGGGCCTGCACTTGTCACTCTCTGCTAGCCTGCCTTCTGGCACAAGCACAGTCAACGTCAGACATCAGTGCACTTTCAGAGACCTCCAGTCCTAGGACACCGGGACACACGGTGACCACAGTCTCTCAGATACTTGCTCAACACACACACTCTCACATACACATCTGCCGCATATAGACCCACTGCAGCCCAGAGATTCCAAGGCCCTTACTGTGAAATTTTCCCTAGTTCCCCAGGGGCCTCACCTGCAGGAATAAGGAGGGAGAGAGCTGTGGCCGAGGCAGACTTGATTACTTTGTTGACAGGGCGAGTAGGGTGCTTCTCAACAGAGTCCCCAGAGAGCAGCCGGTGGCGGGCTCTGCGCACAGCCAGGTCACTGATGGCCTTGGCTGTGGCTCCCTCAGCTAGGTGTGGGACTCCACGGCCTCCTCGGGTCTCCATGGCTGTGGGTCCAAGAGAGCAATGAGGCCCACAGTGCTGCTGAGCCTCCCTCCCGGCCTGCCTCCCTTCAGCTCCACCCGGCCACACCTGGCCTGGAACCACTGCTCTGACCAACGGTCTCCTCATCCAGCATCAGCCGCCGCTCCAATGGCCGTTCAAGGACAGGCCCAGACACCCCTTCTCCTGATGGGGGTGTCAGGAGCCATGTGCCCTCCTGCTGCTTCCTCCTGGGGGTGCTGCTGGTCTCCTCAGGGCCCTCAGGGAAGCGGGATATATCCAGGAGGCCTGAGCAGCGGCGCCGCACCGTCAGTGGAGGGCTCGAGTCACTCTCTGTGTGGGATGACTCAGACACAGACAGCCGTTTCCGTAATCTGTGAGACACAGTGTGAAGTGAGACGGCCCAGGCTGTGTTCCCCCTCTTGCCCAGCCTTCCTTAGGGGCACAAAAGGGTTACAGTCCCAGATCTCTTCTCAGACATTCCCCCAAGGACTGCCGTAGTAACGCCCCCTCACTGTCCTGGCACACCTCCCCAGCATTATGAATCTCTCCCATGATCTGTGGCAACTGATGGATGGCTGTGCCGCCCACACCGGATGAGCTCTGGGTGCTCACATCTCAGGGGAGCCTATCACCCAGCTACGGTCTCGGCCTTTCAGCCCTGCCAGGCCATCTGAGCGGTCCTCCTTCTCTTCACTCAAGCTGCGCTTGGTGGGGGGTGGCGTCCAGCGCTCCTCGAGCAGTGAGAGCCGCTCCATGCTACTGTACACCTGTAGGCACAGGGGGTGGGTGCTGACAGACATACCCCCAAGGGGCAAGAGGTATTCTCGACACCAGAAACCCAGGGATTTAGCCAGATCTCCCCCACCCCACAACACATACCAGTTGAGTATTTGGGGAAACAGCTATTCTGGTCTGACCTGACTTCACCCCACCATCTCCTATGTCAGGGCCTGCACTGGTCCTAGAGGCACCTGACATAGCAGCCCCAGCTTTCTTCTCCTCCTTCTCTAGCGATGGCCCCATCACCATCTCCCCCAGCCTGCCACAGGCATGTCCTTTGGCAGGTCCTCTTATCCCAACCTGCTAGCCTGTTCCTCCCAGCCTGGGCCTGCCTCAGCTGCACCTTGCTGAACCTTGGAGAGCAGGAAGAGAACTGGCGGATCTCAAGGCAGCCATCCTCGCTCACATCCTCCTCATCTTCTGAGTCCATGTGATGGTATCGCTCCGAGCGGGCTGGGCCAAACAACCAGGACAGTCCCTTCAGAGGCCCCTAGTGGTGGCCTCCTTGTGACCCTATCAAACCTTCTCAGGACCCCAAGAAGTTGCTCCTGATGCCAAGGTCAGGGTGCACAGGCATTTCTGGAACAAACAGGGGGACCCCCACCTCACTCTGCCCCACCCTGCCTTACTGTCAAAGTAGCTGGTATCATCCTCTGACTCCAGTTGAGGAATAAACTCAGCCTTCTGGCGAAGAAGTCCTGTCCAATCCAGACCCGCAAAGAATGGGTGCTCTTTCACCTCACAGGCATTGCCTGTGGACAGGGAGGGCATGGGCAAGGGGGTAGGGTAAGCCGTGCAGAGTCCAGGACAGCAAGTGAGAACCCAGACCTTCAGAGGCTGGGCCTAGAGGTCTCAGCTCCAGCACCCTTCCCTCTGCTTACAGGGAGCAGGACAGAGTTTCAGGACCCAGAGGGACTGCCCACACCTGAAGCCTGCACCTCCAGGCTGTCTGGACTCAGCAGCCCTTACCCCTCTTTCACAGGGGTGAGAAAGTTAGTGAGGTGGTCATACCTGTGCCCAGCCTGTCCAGAGGATTCTGGTGGAGCAGTTTAGAGGTGAGGTCCTGGGCATCTGGGGGCAGTGCCTCATCACCCTCAGGCCATACAATCTTGTCTGAGGAGTCATCAGGAATGAGAGAGAAAGGGTACAGGAGTGGGTTAGAGAAGGGGCTCAGAAATTGGGGATAGGTATACAGGTGGCTCCCTAGGATAGAATGAGGGAAGGGAGGCATAGAGAGCTTGGCCCAGAGCCCCTGAAAGCCTTGCCTAAGGCCCCATTTCCTTAGGTTCTATAGGTTCCTCCTCTATGGAGAGCATCACACACCCTAAGACCACGACCTGCTGCTCTTTGACTCAGGGTGGGCACTGCAAGGCAGTGACTTTCCCTGCCATTATATACTCCAGACAGACATGCACATGTACATGCACACAGAACTCATGCTCACACTGTATGCACTTCTATAACACATGTATACCCATGCACATATTATCAACACAGACACAGGACAAGACCCAGGAGACATACAGGGGCATGTGCACATGCACACACACAAACACGTGCACACATCTAAGATGCAAGCATGCCAAACACACACTATAGAGAACAAGGTCTCAGGAGCCTTGCAGGTGCATGCATAAATCATATTTGCGGGTCCAGAATCCACCTCCCCAGAGGCCACAGTGATGGTACCTACCACTGATCACTTGCCCAAAGAGCTCCTCCGGAGTGTCTCCAAAGAAAGGAACGCAACCCACCAGGAACTCATACAGGATTATGCCCATGGCCCACCAGTCCACTGGCTTCCCGTAGCCCTGGCGCAGGATCACCTCAGGTGCAATGTACTCCGGGGTCCCGCATACCTGAGCACAGAGAAGCCAGCCTGGCTCAACATTCTAAGGCAGCTCACTGGCATGATGGCTGGAGGGGTGAGGAAGTTCCCTCAGAAGTCTCTGAATGAAGACTCAGCTCACCTTAGTTAATAAATAAGATCAACAGGAGCACCAGGGAATCAGAGTTGGAATTTTTAGTGGTGAGTTGATATATTTCCTAATTCTAACCAGGAACCACTACTCTTGAGCTCTCTCTCAACCCCTTCTGGCATCTGGTCCCCACGACTGGCCTCTGCCCTCCGGCCTCGCGATAGAACAGACCCTACTAGTTATGAGAATACTACAGGGACTTGAGAATAGTCAAAACCAAAAATGTCAAATGAGGGAACACCAAGAAGCTACTCTCAGAAAGCTGGGCCACAGGACAATGGGAATTTCCAGCTGTGTTCCAAGACCAACAAGCACAGGAATGCCTTGTCCTAGGTTCCGGTTGGGAGGTTCAAGACTGATCTCACATCAAACTCTGCAAGTGTCAATACTTTACATGATCTATTTTCTCTAATCCTTGAGGAGGAAGGTGGCTTTGAATTTTAGATCCATATGATTCTCATGGCATACCCTGTTTTCCAAATGTACCACCTCTCTCAATGCCTCCCTGGAACTAATAGGTAGAAGAGTCAGGACTCCCTGTTTTTTGACACCCAGCTACAGCGTGAGTGTGTGGCTCCAAATCCTTATTCTAAGCCCTAGAATTCAACTTCCAAGGTCCCAACTTTGTTTCCTTACCTGCTTGTCCAGGAACTCCCGAGCATCCTTTTCAATGTGGCCTTCGTATAAGTTTGTTGTCAGACTCATGAGGCCAATTTTAGAAAGTCCAAAGTCAGTGAGCTTGATATGCCCCATGGATGTAATCAGGAGGCTGGGAGAGCAGAGAGACACAATTACGGAGTTAATCCCTGGTTTTTCAAGAGTGCTGATTTTAGCATATTCCAAACTCTCCCACAAAGGCTTCTGGGGGTTCTGTAGGACATAAGCAGGGTAGCTTCAGCAGGGAGAACAGTGGCTGTGAAAAGGTAAATAGCTCTGGCCTGGTGAGTACTACATTCTGTACAAGCAGCTGGCCTGCCTTGAGCCCATCCCACCCAACTGCATTTCTAGTCATTGCCCTCCTTTTTACCCATACTGGTGGTAGGTTATCAGCCAACTGAGGAAGACTGCCTTCCACAGAGCCATCAGCCTCCACCTAAGGCTGATGCCCTAACCATTCCCAGTTCCCTCTCAACAGGGATGGCTCACAATACCCCTGGTTTCAGAGAGAGGGGAAGGGGGCGCAAATCCCGTTCCATGTCCATGGCTGGTCTTAGGAGAGTTGGTTGAGAGAAACCACATATTCTGCCTGAGCCATTTCATTCTTTACCAAAGGCTTCACCCCACTACCCCTTTATTCCAATGACTGTTAAATCAGCATCTCTGACCTTGACTTCTTTCATTGGTAGCCAACTGCTCTAATGTCTTACAGGCACCACAAACTCAACCTATCCAAAACAAAGTCATATCTTTCAACCTGTTTCTGTTACTTACTGAGGTCTGGGATAAGTACTTTAAATATATTCTGGCCCTTCAAGTTTTTACCGAGTATTCCCCCTTTAGAGAGGAAGAACCTGATGTTCAGAAACCCAAGCTCACAGTTAAGAGGCCAGAGTGGCCATTTGAACTCAGGTCTGTCTAAGGCTCAAGCCACTTTTACTACAGAAGACACCCAAGACCTGCTGCTCCCTTACCTCCCTGTCCATCCCTCACCCCCAACCTTACCTTTTCCTTTCTACTTCCCAATACTATCCCCACTTTTCTCTCTGTTCTGGTCACGCTTCACTGTTTTTTGGCTGGTCTACTACAATGGTCCCACTGTCTTTTTCCCCTGGCAGAGTGAACTTCCTAAACCTAAAAACAAGTAACAAGCATGTCATTCTATCATACTTTCAGTCAACAGGCCCTACAAAGGCTTTCTAGGTCCCTTTAAAATAAACCCCCAATTTTTTTTTTTTTTT
>JAQZBX010004175.1:12566-35900 GCA_029593785.1 Cabassous unicinctus | reverse complement strand
TAGCCAGATCTCTTACCACTAAGCGGTGGCCACTTTATTTTGCCATTTGTGGTTCCTGAACACCCATGGGCCTTTGCAGGTCCTGCTCCCCAGATTTAGAAAGCTCCTCCTGCCTTCTTCCTCCTGACTAACACCCTCTGAAAAGCAGCCCAGACACACAGCCCAGAAACACACCCGGCTCAAGTTCTACAGGTTAGGGACTACATTTACAGTTATGGGTTCCCAGCCTAGAACATAAGACTGCTTGGCAGAGTAGGTGCAGTAAATGTTGGGGCATTTGTTCAGCCATCTACAAGATGTGATTCTTTTGTTCCTGCCTGGTTTCTTGAACAGGGCTCCTCAGTGACTTACGATGCCCTGCCAGTGGTCTTTGTGTCTAGGGTGGTCAGGGGGCTAGAGGACTAGGCCCAGATGGACCCCCTCATGGGCACTGTTTTCTAGCAGCCATTCTGGGATATATTCAAACAGGCTGTGTTGCCTCTATTTATCTAGGGACCCAAGAGGAAGACCCTGGATGAGGGACCCAGAGAGTTGGGCATACTTGTCAGGCTTGAGGTCACGGTGCACGATGCCATAGTTGTGCAAGTACTCCAGGGCCAGCACAGTTTCCGCAAAGTACAGACGCACCATGTCCACAGGCAGAGCCCCGATGTTCTTCAGCAGAGTGGCACAGTCTCCCCCTGCAAAAAGCCCAGGCCACTGTGAGGGAAGGGTCCTGTTTCCTGCTCTAGACAGTCTCAGGCTTACAGCCTCTGAGGCTCCAGAGGAGACAGCCTCATGGAATACTCTGCTGCTGGAGACTGTGATTCTAGCCTCTCTGCTGCAGATCTGGTGGGAAGCAGTGTGTGGAACGGAATGGAAGGTGAGGTGAACCTGCTAATGGCTGTCAGGGGGATAATGCCTGGGCCAGGGAGGGAAGGAACCCAGGCTTCTGCGCCTGTGGGTTGACTTGAAGAGATAGGACTAAGTAATTCTAGGATGGGAATCCTGTATATTGGAAATGCATCTGACTGAGACTTTGGCTTTTTTTTTTTTTTTTTTTCATTTATTTCCATCCTCTTGGCTTTCCTTTAGTTTCTGAATAAAATAACACTGGAAAACTCCTGGCATGTGCCCACTGAATTAAAGGGGGAGTTTTGTTAAGCTTCAATTTCAAGACCTAGGCGGACTATCGTAGAAGCTGTACACAGCAGTGGGAAGGGGAGAAGGAAGACCAGGCAAAGCTGCTGCCCCTTTCCAGAGCTGTGCCCTGTGAGGCTCTTCTATCCCATCCTTAGAGCATTTGCATGGTTTTAAGGGGTGTCCCCTTCACAGCCATCTGTCAGGGCAATGGCTTTCTTGTCTTCTTCGGGTCCAGAGATAATCCTTCCAGCACCAATTTGGGGCTTTTGTGGCTGTGCTACCTCCTGTGTTCTTGCCTGGCCCTAGACTGCTAGGGCATGCAGAGCTAGGGGTGCAGGATTCTATAGTTGCTAGGCTGCCCTAGGCTGTCCCAGAGCGCCCTTCATAGCACCTGGCATGGGCAGCTCTCACAGTTACTGCTCCAGAAGCCTCTCCCTGCGAGAGGCAAAACCCAGCGTCAAAGAGGGCTTGGGAAACTGGGCGTGAAACTTTACCCCTATGCAAAGATGCTGATCCCAGCTCAGGACCAAGCCTGAGACTGTGCCTTGGCTTCCACACCAGGCTACTTTTCCCCCAGTACCTTCAGTACCTTCAACATACTCCATCACCATGCACAGGTGGCGCTTGGTCTCAAAGGAGCAGAACATGCTGACCACAAAGGGGTTCTCGGCAAAAGTCAGTATGTCACGCTCCACGAAGGCCTGTTGGATCTGGTTCCGCAGGATCAGATTCTGCTTGTTGATCTTCTTCATGGCAAAGCGCTGCCGAGTGGATTTGTGCCGCACCAGGAACACAGCCCTGGGAGACACAGCCCAGCCCATCCCCCATGGGTCCTCAGCACCTGAGCTGTGCTCTCCGCCACCCAGAGTTGGGGTGGCCACACTGCCTCCTTACACCTTATAAATGCACAGAATAAGGACACAGGGATGTGGTTATCAATGAGAAGGATCTGGGCCCATAAAGCTCTTAAATGTCCTGACTGAAAGAGACCCGATACACCAATATCTGAAGACACAGCTCAACTCTTCCCCAGAGTTCAAGGAGAGGAGTGTTACCGAGAAGGGTGGGAATCTTGCCTGGGAAAGGAACAATTCCCACGTGTCAGAGGAAACTGGGCTCTTGGCCTCTCCAGGAGGCTTCGGGGAGAGAAAGGGTGCATCCAGAGGCATCTGCTGCCCAGAGGACTGGGCATCATCCACTTCAAGAAGGAAGAGCCCAAGGCCTGACTTAGCTCCAGGCCCTGCCACACCCTGACCCCTGTCTTTACCCATAGGCGCCATTGCTGATGAGCTTAATGGTTTCAAAGTCCTCTTCAGTGGGTGTCTTTTTAGTTGGCAGAGAAGCCCCACGGCCCTGGAAGACAAGGGAAAAGGCAGGAGGCAGGCATGCTTCTCAGAGCCATGTGCTTGGAGAAGCTGTGACTTTTAGCCTAGCTGCAGCCTATTCTTCCCCAGGAGCTGAGTTACTTCTCAGACTGTATTTGCAACCCCCCGCCCCCCATTCCTCTTTCAGATATTTTCTTAAGAGGCACTCACAGCCATTTACTTCATGGGACCCAGGCTCCAAAATTGTGGCAAGAGCTCAGGACCTTTACCTCGACTGAATCATCTGTCTCCGGAGTGTCAGGGCTGTCATAGCTGCTCAACTGGACCATTTCTAGAGACAAAGCAAGGACAAAGTAAAGCATGTGTGGCATGGTCAGGCAATTCAGCAGTCCCCTGGGATTGCAGGACAGGCACATGCAGGGTAGGCACCTATGCTCGCTGCATCAGCTGTGGATGCAAATCCAGCATTGTGGCCCTATCCTCAGTGTTCTCATAGTATTTAGATTGGGAAACAAGCCAAATAATAGTGTCATCCCTATTTCTAGAAGTCCAGTACCATTCACAGGGCCTGGCAGACTCTACAAAGTTTCCCTCAAACTTGGGACACTTCCTGGAAGGCAGGGTGCAAGATGGGCTACCAGTCCCCATCCTGTTAGCCCTAGCTCTGCACTGATGGACAGGGTTGAAAAGCTGAGGAGGAGGCGGAAAACCAGACACCAGGGCCTTGGAAGGCCACCTTTTGTGTGGGGACCCAATCTGAAGCCCAGAAGAATGGGAGATATCCTCTGAAGCCCTGTGCAGTGACCACCCCAAAGACACAGGAGGGCTTGTAAGGTGGCCATTGGGAGAGGCAAGCATGCAGGGGAGGTGGCCAATTTTGAAAATGTGACTGTGATCTCTTTTGTCCTTGGGCTCTAATCCCAACCCAGCTGGACCCAAAGCAGTCCAGGTAGGGCAGTATCAGATGTGAACAGCAATTCCAAAGGAAAGGTTTTATGCCAGCACACAGTGGGCCTCCTATAGTCCTGAGGCCCTTGAGGCCACGATGAATCCACATCCACACTAAGTCTCTTTTCTAAGTGGCTTCCTTGCTGTTAGAGCTTGTGGGCTGTGGGGCCTCTTGACAGTCACCAGGAAGCATGCTTACCCTCTAAGGGATCCCGTGTAAGGCCCAGCTGGCTAATGATGTAGCGGGGAATATCACATTTAATCCCTTGTCCCTCTTTGGCGTGGCCCTCAGCTGCTTCTAACAGGTGGTAGAACTCTTCAGGGTCAAACTCCTGTACCAGGGGAGAGAGGTAGTCAGTGGTGAGAGCTACAAGTGAAGGCTGTTGGCCTCTTTGATTTTATAGCATATACCCAGACTGGGATGAACAAGAAGACTCTCTCTTTCTTATGGGAGCCCTCCACCCTCAAATACCCAGAAACATCCTGATTCAGGGATCATGAGACTGGGGACAAAGCCATTTCAGAGGTTACCTCTAGACTGGACATTCTAAGCATATGTTGACTTCCCAGCAGTAAGGACCAAGGCTTTTGATTTCAAGGGTACTCGGCCTATTCACCTGGTCCCAAGCCTTCTCTCAGCCAGATGGCATTGTCAGATGTGTTCACATGCCTAGTGAAGACAAGAGTCCTGGAACACACTCAGTTACGGGCCATGAGCTTGGACTCACAGCCCTGGTCCATGCATGCATGCATGCCTTCAAATATTTACTGAACACCTCCTGTGTGCTAGGGGCTGGAGATCCAATGTGGGAAACAGAGCATAAGCCCTGTGTGCATGGAGCACATAATAAGGAGGTTCCCATTTACTAAGTGCCACACTCTGGGCTAAGCCCTTATAGTAACTCTATGACCATAAGTGAAATCAAGGCTGACAGAGATGAACTGACTTGTCCATAGTCACAGAGGTAAGAAAGAAGAGAAAATCTGCATCCAAACCCAGGCATGACTCTGTGTTTAACCTAGTGCAAATGTTCTTTAGGGAGAGGCCCTTTGCTCAGCCACAACCCCAGCCTTCACTTTGAACTTGGCTTTCTTCCCCTCTAGTATCACTATTTTGGAGAACTATACCACTACCTATCTGGATATAATCTAAGCCAAACTTGAAGTCCTTCTAATTCTTCATTTTAACTCAGCCCCCGTGTGGTCATCTACCTTATAAACATCCTTCAATCCACCTCTGACACCCTGATCTCCCATCATTGTCCAAGTTCAGGCCACCCCCATCTCTCAAATGAATTACTTTAAGTGCTTTTGCACTGATTCCCCCGGCTTATCCTGCCGGCTCTTTCAATTCACCATCCATATTGCAGCCAGAGTAATCTTTCTTAAAAGTAAATCTAATGAAATATAACTCAGAAATAAATAAGGACACAGTCAGAACATACTGTGTTATTTCACTTCTATGAAATTATACAAAAGGCAAATGTATGCGCAGTGAAAGAAAGCAGATCAGTGGCTACCTGTGAGCGGAGGGGATGGAGTGAGGAGTGGGAGTTGAATGCTATGGGGCACAAGGGAACTTTCTGAGGTATCAGAAATGTTCTCTATCTTGACTATAGCAGTGATTATACAAGTGCATATGTTTGTTAAAACTCAATATTTAACTGTACCCTCAAAAGTGATATTCTTTAGGGTCCTGCACTGATCAAGATGGCAGAGTGAGAAGCTTCAGGGGTCTGATCCCCCACAGAAGCTTTGAACAACCAGCAAGAACTGGCAGAAACATCTTCCTCAAAGCTCAAGAAAATAGTTGAAGGACTGCAGTAACAGGATGAGGGCCAAGTCAAGAAAAAGAATACTTAAAAGCAGTAGGATCTCTCGGTGCCCTGGCTGGCCACTCTCCCAGCCCTCACCAGCTCGGTGCAGAGCCAGCCAGGCTCCCAGTGCAGATCCCTGGTCCCTGTTCCAGAGAGAGCAGAGTAACCCTTGTGTACATACTGGGAGCATGTATATCTGGCCCAATTTGTTTGGTTGGTGGCCTGAGAGACTTTAGAAGGCGGCTCACAGAGCTCTCCTATACAGGAGCAGTCAAGCGGCTGCCCAGGGCTGGGAGGAAACTGCTTCCTAGGGAAGAGAGGACATTCATAACCGTGTAAATGAGGGAATGCCTAGGGCCACATGTGCATGCCCCAGAAAAAGAAAGAGCTCCAGATAGGTAGTGGGAGAGCTCCCCAAAATAGTGAAACAAGACACGTGCCGCTACACTCTGGCCTGGAGTTATTCTCTAAACTCACTGCTTAGATAAGCCCTGAAGGACAGCACTTGCACAGGTCAATCTGCAAAGACTGGGAAGGTGTTTTCTTTTTTCCCTTCTTTTTTTTTTTTTTGTTAGCTCCTGGCATTCAAGGAAAGCTCTGTCATAACTCCAGCTATATATAAGCTTAAGGAGCAGAAACCTCAGAGTCTAAACTCCAGCAATAATACATTAAAATTATCAAAATGCCTAGGTTTCAACAAAAGATTACAAAACATACAAAGAGAGTAGAAGTGATGACCCAAGCCAAAGAGAAGATTAAAGCATGAAAAAACATCAATGAGGAGAACCAGACCTGGGACACACCAAAGAATATAAAAAAGTGGTCCTAAATATGCTCAAAGAACTAAAGGGAAACATGTTCAAAGAACTAAAGAAAGTCAGGAAAATGACAGATGAATATAAAGAGAGATGGAAATTATGAAGAGGAACAAACAGAGCTGAAGACCAAAATAACAGAAATTAAAAATTCTCTTGAGAGGTTTAATAGCAGATAGGAGCTGGCAGGAGAAAGAATCAGTGAACTTAAAGAGAAGATAATTGAAATCATCTAGTTTGAGGAGCAGAAGAAAGACAGAATGGAAAAAGTGAACAGAGTCTGAGGAACCTGTAGGGCACTGTCAAGCATACCAATATATACAGTTGGGAGTCTCAGAACGAGAAGAAAGAGAGAAAGGAGCAGAGAGAATATTCAAACAAGTAATGGCTGAAAACTGCCCAGATTTAAGAAAAGACATGAATATACACATCTAAGATAAGATATTCAAAAAACTCCAAGCAGGATAAACCCAAATAGACCCAAGCCACAGCTTATTATAATCAAACTGTCAAGTGCCAAAGATAAAGAGAGAATTCTGAAAGCTACAAGAGAGAAGCAACAGTGGAATGATATAATTAAGGTGCTGAGAGCAAAAATTGCCACCAAGATTTTATATCTTGCAAAAGTGTTTTTCACAAATGAGGGAGAGATTAAGACATTCCCAGATTTAAAAAGCTATGGGAGTTTGTCACTACCAGACTGCTCCTGTAAGAGCTGCTAAAGAGAGTTCTGCAGGTTGAAAGGAAAGGGCAATTGACAATAGATCAAAGCTGAATGAAGAAATAAAGATTTCTGGTGAGGGTACAACATGTGTAACTATAAATGCCAGTACTATTGTATTTTGGGTTTGTAACTCCACATTTTACTTCTTATGGGATCTAAAGTGTAAATGCATAAAATGTAATGATAAATCAGTGGTTTGTATAAACATGCAATTTATGACAAGAACGACATAAAGGTAGGGGGGCAGAGGGGTACAGAAACATAGTTTGTGTGTATTATTGTAGTTAAGTTGTTATCAAAGCAAATGAGATTGTTATAGATTTAGGATATTAAATTTAAGCCCCATGGGAACTACAAAGATATTGGAGAATATGCAAGCTCACAGAGAAAGAAATTAGAGTACAGGTGGCCAGGAGTTTGGAGGCAGGGGAAACAAGGAGTTAATGCATAATGGGTACAGGGTTTCTGTTTGGGGGAATGGGAAAGTTAAAGTAGTGGAAGGCGGTGAGGGTACCACTATACTGTGAATGTGAATAATCCCACTGAATAGTATGTGCTTGGGAGTGGCTGAGATGGGGAAGTTTATGTTGTGTTTATGTTCCCACAATTAAAAAAGAAAGAAAAGAAAGAGCAACTAAAGAGATAATGGCATGATATTGGAAGAAGAAAAAAATTACTGAAAACTTGAAATGCTTTGTATTTTGATGACTGCCTTATATACGTTCGAGGTCAAAATTGCCCTTCACGCAGCCAGTATCATGGGGCAAAAGTAAAGTCAGAAAATGAAAGTGTCTGGAAAGATAATGCTTGACTAAAGAAAAAGAAGGAGCAGGTGCTGCAGGAAATTGAAGGCCAGAGAAAAGAGTACTCTGAGCTCCTTCAAAAAATCAAATCAAAGCCAGAGGAAGCTTGTCAGCTGTGTAGGAAAAAGGGAATATGGATGTAGAGAAAGTCAAGATCTATAAGCAGAGAATTGAAGAAATGGAACAAAAGGGGCTGCAAGCAGAGCACTTACGAGGAGAAAGCTCCTGACAACGGGCTCAGAGCTCTTGCTTTAGAGAGAATGATCAAAGAGCAGAGCTGGGAAGTTGGTGACTTGAAACACAGATTGGAAGTAACCTAAAATAAGGAGCCCCAAGGGGGATGCAACGTTGAGATACCAACGCTGGGAAGACCTGGAGTGCGGGACCCACTATTGAGAGATCTAGGACCTGGTGCAGCTCCCATGAGGAAAAGCGGCTCAGGAAGCTCATTCCCCACTGAGGAGATGGAGGAGGGTGAGGTTAATATGGCTGCAAGAAGGCCCCTCTTTTCCCAGGCTCGCCCTGCATGCTCCACCCCATGAGAGCCCCTCCTTCACCAATGCTGAGATGTGGGTCACCTCCTCCACCCTGGGGGCCTCTCGGGCTTCACCTCCCACGCCCACCTCCTCCACCTGGACAATCATTTTGACAACTGAAGGGGATTCTGAGCAGTGCTAAGCAGGCTGTGGCTATGAGTAATCTCAGGAAAGGTATGAGATCTGCATTATATCCTGGAGGTTGCCAAGTGTAAACCTTTAAAGGGAGAGAGACAATGACAATTAAATTCAATACACGATCCTGGATGGGATTTAACGAAGGAGGAGAAAAGGCTCAAGGGGACATTATTGAAACACGTGAAAAAACTGGAATATAGACTTTATATTTTTATCAATGCTAAATTTGATAGCCACACAAGTTACATAAGTGAATATCCTTGTTTGTAGGACATGTACATGGCATGACAAGGAGCACGATGTATACAACCTACACTCAAGTGCTGAGAAAATGAATTGATAAATAGAGACAGACAGATAGGTAGATAAGTAGAATGATATGATGAATGTGGCAAAATGTTAAAATTGGTGCAACTAGGGATCTGGGTGGTAGGGGTATGTTGAAGTTCTCTGTATGGGGTTTGTATTATTTTTGTAAATGTCCTGTAAGCATGAAAGCATTTCAAAATAAGAGTTTTTTTTTTTTTTAAAGTGATATATTTTATTGTAAATAAATAAATTGTATGTAAACCTCAATGAAGTTGTTTAAAAAAAAAAAATAAACCCCTCATATCACATTCCTGATGAAATGTAAGCTCCTGAGCCAAGAACCCAGCACCTTCCATGATCTCTCATGACCTCATTTCCAGGTTTATCCCTTCTTCAAACACACCCTGGGCTCCGTCCATAAATGCAGTTCCCTAAAATTTCCATGCTCTTCCCACTGGCAAAAGTGTACCTCTTGGAATGCCTTTTCCCATGCCCCTTATCTGGCAAACTCCCACTCATCCTTCAGATCCCTGAAGAAGCATCACCTCCCCCAAGAAGCTTGTACTGAGTGCCAAATCCAAAGAGGAACAGACACTTCCTTCACTATGTTCCTGCTGCACCTTGTACTTACCTCACTTCCAGCACTTCTTGCATTCCTGTAATTATTATTTACATGTCTACATGCCTTATACTCCCTAACTCCACTACAGAGTAAGTACCTTGATATCACAGACTCTGCTTTATTAATGTCTGAATCTCCAGGATCTGGCATGAAGCAGGTACTCGTAAAGTGTTGCTGAACTAAATGAATGGCTCAACTTGTGCAAACTAAACTGGCCTGAGCTTCTTAATGTTCCCAGCCCCCAAAGTGGCTGGAACCTGCTTCCTGGGCCTGTTCAGAGTGGGGTGGGCCAGATAAGTACTTCTCCCTGCCACACCACTCACCATCCACTTTTTCTCAGGGAGCCCTTTTAGTCCTGCAATACTTGCATTTCATATTTAAATAAGGACCTCGGCAGCAGAAATGGCAGTGGGTGCCATCACAGTTTTGCTGTCAGCAGGATATATCCTCCACAGCCCCTCATTCCCACCCTGTTCCAGCAACCTTCCCATAGTCCACGCACCAGGCATTCCAGGAGACGAGCTGGGCGGGCAATGACAATCATCAGCTTTTTCAACAGCTGCATCACAAAAGCCACTTCGGAGCTCTCTGAGCGCTCATGAGCCTGTAGGGAAGACAGGGGTCACTTGAGTAATCCATTGGCCCAGTGTGGTTGGACTAAGCAGAACGGGGCTAGGCACAGCTGACTAGTGGGGAAGCAATTTGAACTCTGCAAAGCAAAGAACTCAGAGACAGCCAAGTGGGCTGAGAGACGGAGCACGTTGCGCACTGGGAACCATATGAGCTTTAAAAGACTACATGACACCAGGGAATGTCACAAAGACACACAGGTTTACCTCCTCCTCCATCCAAGAAGCTTCACTTATCCTTCAGACCCCCATTCAAGGAGCCACTCCCAACAGAGCCTTCACTAATGCTTACTTTTCCACCCCAGACAGACTGTAAGGAATGAAGACCACAAAGCAAGGGGTGATGGGGCCAGAGAAGCATTTCAGAAAGGTCACTTTGGCTGCCGTGTGGAGGGTACACTAAAGAGGGCAAACCTAAAAGCAGGAATTCCCAGGAACAGCCTATTGCAATAATTGGGATGAAAAAGGCATAAATCAGGGCAGTAAGAATGGAGAGAAACAGACAGACTTGAGCCTCTTCAGACATAGGTGATTAAACAGCCCTAGGCATAGAAGAAGCAGGATTAGAAGGTAACCCCAACTTCACTTTTATGGAAATAGTGAAAACAGTAAATGAAAAAGGAAGTATCAGAAGATAAAAAGCTTAGGTGAGGACAGGTAAAGGATGGATCACACTGCTTTTAGAGAAAGAACAGAGTGGGGGAAAGGGAAGTTCAGTTTTGAACTTAAAAAGAGTGTGAAGTACTTATACTAAATATGTTCTTGAGTATTTGCACAGCTCAGGGGCCTTTCCCATTTCTCTGAGAACTACTCTGGCTTGTAGGAGCCACTTCTATATGGTTTGGCTACATCTTTCCCTTCCCTTCCCACCCTCAACAGTTGACCAGTGTGGATCCAAGGTGGGTTCATCAGATTCTCTTTCCTAGGAAATTTAAAATGGATAGAAAGACAACTGTTAATATCAGTGTGACTAGAACCATATAATCTACTCTTGGATGAAATGATATGGCCATATCTACCATAGAGACAGAGAAAAAGAAACATAGAGAAAATTAGAAATGAGAGAAGGAGAACGAGTACTTCCTGGGTTTTCCATAGGTGCTGGCTCCTAGTTCTGGCCTAGTTAAGGCCTGGTTGTATTCTCATCTCCATTTCTGTAAGAGCCACCCTTTTTATTCTTATAACTTGTTTTCCTTTACTGCTTAAACTACTGAGTTCTATTACTTGCAACTAAGTAATGCTAACCAATATGGGAAGTCAAAGTGGAATCCAATAAGCAGCTGGGTATACTGGTCAGCTAAGGACACTGGTGAGGGTGGCAGCCAGGTGTGGGAAGCCTCAGCATGTGTTTGCTAACTGACGACACGGGAGCAGATGAGGCTGCCCAGGGAGGGTGTGGGGAAAGGAGGAAGAAGAGCACTGACACTCAGGATGGCGCCCTGTGGAACACCAGCATTTAGGAGATGGGCAGAAACTTGTGAAGATGCTACAAGACTGGCGAGAACAATGTCATGGCAACCTTGGGAAAAAGGTTCAAGAAGCGGTATTATGTGAAGTTCCTGAGTGAGGTAAAGAAAGGTGAGGACTGAAAGGGGCCACAAGATTTGGCAACTGGTCAGGAAGTTCCTTGGTAATTTTTGCCTGATTACCAAAAATTTTAGTTTTAGTGGAATGGTGGGAAGGAAAACTAGAAAGCAGAAGACTGAAGAATGAATAGGTTATAAGTAAAGAAAAACAGAAAATGAGCATCAGTCTTTTAGAAAATATTAGTTATGAAATGAAGAGAAAGGCTGGGTACTTGGTGAAATCCTTTTTATTCTTTAAATGTAGCTCAGATGTCATCAACTCTATGAAACCTCATCTAAGTCCTCTGTTCCCCAAAAAAGCCCCCCCCCATATGAAGTCATTCCTTCCTTTTCTATGTTCTCCTAGAAGTCTGCTCACACCACATGGTACTATCACGTTGTTTTAGAATTAGCTGCCTGCCTCTACAGCTCCACAGTAAGGCCTTGTGAGTGCAGAGGCTGTGTGCTCTTCTCTTCTTCCCTCACATACTAAGCTTAGCATAGTGCTTCTCATATAGCAGATATACTTGGCTGCCAAGCAAGGTGGGACACAGGCTCCTCTCAGTAACGCAGGGGAATGAGAATGACTCTGAGCCCATCAGCACCCCACCAAGGAAATGTGCAGGGACTTTCAGACCCGACAGTCACCGCAGTGGTGGCAAGCAGCCTGGAAAGGCTAGCAACGCCACTGATGTCTTTACCTTGGCTTGGAACAAATATTGCCCTACCGTGAGGGGGGTTTCGCCAGAGCCCAGGTACAAGGACACACACTCACATCTTGCAGCAGTTTCTCTAAATTCTCTTGAAGTTCGTAGAAGTAGTGTGAAGTAATGAGGCCACTCTGAGATTTATCCAGGCAGTCTCGGGCCATCTCAATCACCTGATGATGAATAAAGCTCAGGGCTCCGTCTGCCAAGGGCAACACGCTTTCTGGAGTGTTGGAGGAAATGAACTCCGCTAGTCGCTCTTCCATTTGTGCTGTAGCCTGGGAATAAAAGCAGGAAAAGTGACACTTCCTTTCTAGTCCCAGCTCAGCTGGAACTAAGCCTGAAGGACCTGCTGACAGCCTAAGAATGGGCTCCAGGGGCTCCTGGCTTCCTGATGTTGCATTTGGGGAAACCAAATGACTGGAGACATGAAAAGATCTCTGTCAAGATGAGTGAGAATGCCTTAGCATAGATGCAAGGCCCCCCATCACCCAGCCTCATCCACCTCTCACCATTCCCTGCAGGGCACGTGCTTTTGCTTTCATGATCCTGACATATTTGGGGCTCTCCTCCTTTGTGATGCTGGATCATGCCCCTGTCTTTGTTATGCTGGTCCCTGTGTGTGGCTTTTTCACCCTGTCAAGCCTGCCTGGCAAATTCCTGTTCTTCCTCCTAATCTCAGATTATGTGTCATCTCTCCTTTGTGAAGACTGATTCTCCAGGCAAACTAGAGTTTCCTTTCCTCAGTGCTCCCACAGGACCTCAGCTATGGAGACTTATTGTATAGACATCACTTAAAACTTTCTCTGGACTGAGAACTTCAAGTCCGACAGAGTTTACCTCTTACTTAACCTTAGGACTCAACTGAGCTAAGAAGACGTTCAGACAGTGTTTATTGAAGGTGTAAACCCCAAGTTGGGGATTGGGGTGTGTGAGTGTCGATAGGAATATGACTCTGGCCTGGATCCCAAGCAGAACAAAAACGGGGTCTGGCTCAGCAGCCTCCTAAGGCCCTAACTTGGCTCAGCCCTGCCAAAATGACAAACACATCAGTGAACAAGTTCCTAACTGCCTATCTAGAACTCTGCATTCCTTCCTTTGCCACTGGTTGATGATTTCTGATTTCCAGTGCATGTTTAGGTAGATGTATACATACATGTGTGTGTGAGAGATATGTGTGTGTGTGTATGTGTGGAGAGACTCAGAGGCACATAGACAGAAATGGGTTGGAGGGGAGGAAGGGAGAGGGAAAGGGAAGAGATCTTAACACATTTTCTCTAATATAAATAGTTCATCTTATGTGAAGGGGTGGAAACATGCACATAAGATGCACCTACATACAAGGAGGAAGAGAAAACATGTGAGGTGCATTTCTAAACACTACACATTCCTGAGCCTTTTTGTACAACAAAATGCTTTCCTGGCTGTGTGTTCTGCCCTCCTTCCTCGCTCTAATTTTCTAGTGCTTACTCCAAGGCTGGTAGAGACCACAGGGAAAGAAGAGCCAACACTGACTATTTTCTATGTGCTGGGCACTGTTAGAAGAGCTGAACATTCATTATCCCTCACAAACTCCCCATAAGACAGATATTGCTATTATCTATTATCCCCACTTATAGATGAAGTAAATAAAGCTCAGAGAAGTTTAATAATTTGACTAGGGTCAAACAACCAGTAAACGACAGAACCAGCTTTGAGCCCAGTCTGGTTCAGAACCTGTGCTCTTTCTTATTACTATGCTTTGCAAAGGGAGTCACAGCATTCCCCTAGGCCAGCCACGTGTGTCAGGGCAGTCCAGGAGACTGCACCTGAGTCTCAAGGAAGGCCGCTCCCAGAGGAGCAGGAAGCCACACTCTGTGGACTCTAGGTAGAGAAGAAGGGGTAGACCCAGGAAGTCTGGACTAATGACAGCGTCAGTTAAAAGCTGGCTTTGGGTCCTGGGGCAGAGGTTGAAGAAAGAGGCTTGAGGACCATGTGTTCCCTGCTGTCATGGACGGGGAGCTTGTGTCAGTCCACTGGTTCTCTATCTGACAGAGTCGGCTGTGTCATGCAGGCACAGGGCCTATATTTAGAAGGCCAGGTGAGAATGTAGAGATTTGCATCTTCAAAAAGAGATGCAAATGGGAAAACAAGGTCCTAGTTCCACATGCAGGGGGGTTTATGGCCCAACCACAGAGTTGTGAAGGCCGTTTCTCAGCTGTCTCAGGATAGCAACCTACCTTCCTCCCTCAGCATTTTCCTGCTTGAAAACACAAATCCAAATGCTAGTAAGCAAGGTCTTGGCCTCCTACCTAACTGCTCCCTCTGGCCCACTTCCTGCCAGTCCAGCAAACCACTGTCTGTGTACCGGCTGGGGTCTGGTGAGGAGGTTCTGCTTAAGAAATCCACATAGGAAAGCAGATGTGGCTCAAGCGACTGGGCTCCCGCCTACCACATGGGAGGTCCGTGGTTCGGATCCCAGTGCCTCCTAAAGAAGACAGTGAGCTAGCGCGACGGGCAGGTGTGGCAAGCTGACACAACAAGATGACGCAACAAGAGACAAAGGAAGAAACACATAATGAGAGACACAAGAAAGACGGTAAGTTGATGCGACAAGATGATGCAACAAGACACACGAGGAAAAACATGAGAGACACAACAAAGCAGGGAACGGAGGTGACTTAATTAGCCACCTCCCTCCCACACTGGAGGTCCCGGGTTCGGTTCCTGGTGCCTCCTAAATAAACAAAAACAACGAGGGGGTAGAGAGAGATAAAATAAATAAAAAAGAAATCTTAAAAAAAAAAAGAAATCCATATGAATGAAGGTGCTACCAGAGGACAAATCTTGTTCTGGGGGGGACCCTGATTCATGGATCCTGATATGCACAGTTGAAAACAAAGTTACCAGTTCTTTCCTTTCCCTTTAAGATATGTTGAGATACCTTCTGGACATTTCCTTCTAGATACCTCACTTTTCCGGGCATGGAGAAATATAGATTCTGCACATACAATACCCAAACCTATATCCTCTGCGTCTCTCCTTCTCCTCTCGGGTGCCTTTCTGCTCTTCTTGATTATCTGGAGGCTACACTTCATCCTCTCAAACCCAGCCTTCCCACTGGGGTGGGCCAGTCGGCCATCATCCTGGGAGTTACCAGTCTCCTTTTAAATGGATCCTTACCTTGGGGAATCTTTCTTTGTACACATGATTCATCATTATTATTTCACTGTCAAAGGAAACTGGGGACCGTCCAGGACTAAATAAGAAAGAGACAATTGTGTTATTTTAGTGCTGTGTAACTACAAGGAGAACGATGGCCACCCCCAGGACCCCTGGCTTCCTACTGTCTTCAGTAACCCACCCAGTCCCACCATAATGAGAGCTGAGTTCCAGAGCCGTCAGTGCACCTTGTTCAATTCAAAATGGTGCTGTTTGGAGCTAGACTACTTTCTAGCTCCTGCAAGGGCTTGGCTTTCACAAATAGCCCTGCCAGAGTATGATGGCCTGGAAAGGAGGAGCCTACTCCTGAGCCCACGGGTGGCTTTCCTAGAATGACCACCCCTAGGACAGGACCCTCTGTGTTTTCTTAGCTTTGGTGAGTGGAGTTAGGTATAACCCGGCATGTTCTAGGAATCAAATCAAACAATCATCCAAGAAACCAATGCACTGTGTACACCTGTATCTCTTTCAGACAAGCTGCAGCCAAATGGGGCTCTGACCTGGGGGATGAATGAAGCTAATTCAGCCTATAAGGAGTCATAAGCCTGAGTCATCTCTAGAAGGGAAGAAATGCTTTAAGCCTTCATTTATTACTTCCCCCCAATAACCTGAATCTTCCCCTCTGGCCCAAGTGTGGTTACATCCCCTTAAAGGATTCCAGAGCTTGAGCCACATGGTTGAACAGATGGTTGGGTCCTGCCCAATTTGGTGCCCTTGGCACATGATCCCAGCTGGGCCGGGTTCAAAACCGTTCTTCCCTGGAGTGGGCTGCACTGATGACATAGTACCAAGTATTTGAGAATAACCCAGCAGGGAGTTCCCCGAGCATCAATGTGGTCCTCTCAATCTCAAACGGCCTAAAAGGTAACTTTACTGGATAGGTTGCTGAGACCACCAAGATTCAGGTGATCCCTGAGTGAGACAAAAAAAAAAAAAGGCACCAGGGATCCAAATCCACTCGCCTATATTCTTGATCCTTTGTACTGGAGTCTAAGATATCATCTTCATCAAGGTCTGCCCATGAACCAGTCTTTGTGATCTGGTCCAGCTCACTACCTGATACCCATGGTGCCAAATCTTCTGAGGGAATTCCTCCAAGGGGGTTCCTTTCCCTTGGGACCCCACCCTGCACATGTTAGCCATTTCATTACTTCCCAAGAACCCTGAAAAGCTGAACTCAAGTCATTAAAGCCATGATGATTTTAAACTCCAATCTCATTTTCAATCTGGAATTTTGGCCGATTTACCAACTAATGCCAAAGAGAATAGCCAATTAATCTAAGGAATTCACAGATAAATTAACTATTTAGGTTACGTTTGATGAAGGCTGAGCCCAGGTGATTCAGGGAAATGAGCCACTCAGATGTGCACTTAATTCTGCTTTTGAAATGGGCTTCTTCCCCAAGTCAGCCACATGTGTCTTTAGTATGAGCTTAGTTAGCTGACTTGGCTCACAGATCCTGGGCCTATCAGCCAGGTTCTGCAGCCCGGGTCACCACCGGAATTGATGATGCTACTACTCTCTTTTTACTGCGTGGAGTCCTAAAGTATATTTCTACTGTTAACTGCTTTGAAAGGGAAAAAAAGAGGGTCACTTTTCCATCATCAGAGACCTTTTGGGATAGTGGGTTGAGCTGTACCCAAAGCCAGAAAAGCTTGAGCTTCACTGGACTTGACTCACTCAAGCTGTGCTGAAGTGCCACATCAGGGAGCAGGTGTGAACTATGGTCTGTAGGCCATGAGTGACCTGCTACCTGTTTTTGTAAATGAAGCTTACCTATTGTCTACGATTGTTTTCACACTACAACGGCAGAGCAGAGCAGCTGTGACTGAGACTGTATGATGCATAATGGCTAAAATATTTACCATGTGGCCCTTTACAGGAAAAAGGTACTGAACCCTGTGCTTTGCAAAAAAAGCTGAAATCCACAGGCACTGGGACAACGGGCAGAGGGCACCCCTCACCTGAGGCTGCGGGAGCGGGGCCGCATGGCTGGGGACTGCCGTCCCTCCTCGTCTGGTACACTCTCTGTGCTGAAATGCTTCGTCAAAAAGTGCAGCTCATCGGCTGTAGGCTGGAAGGGCAACTGGTGCAGCTTTTCCTGTGAGGAGCATGATGACTACAGGGGAAAATATATTAAAAAAACAAAAATCAAAAAAACACAACAGCTTTTAAGACATGTTTAAGGGCAGTCCAGGACTGGAGAACTGCAAATGGTCAGAGACTTCCCTGTCAATATTTAAAATAAACCCAAAGCAGGTCTTCCTTCCCTTGCTCCCTTTAGCCTTAACAGCGCATGATCCTTTCCTTTCTAGCCTTTCAGAGCCCTCAGCCCTGAGGAAGTCAAGACCCTAGAGTCCTTCAGGAGTCTTGCAAAGAGCTGGGTCCAGAACTTTATGAGAGTTCCACAGCTAACCTGGGAGCCTCTTTAGATGGCAAAAAGCAGATTCTCCTACATAGCCCCTTTGCCCTCAAGGAATCTTTTGGCTAATGGAATGGTGAGTAATTAATAAATCATGTTCCTGGCTCAGAAATGCCCAGCCTACAAATGACATCGCTTTAAAGATTTCCCTTCCACAAACCTTGGGAGAGCTACCCCAGGGATGGCTCAGCAATACTGCCTTTTGGCTGCTTTCTAGAGAGCAGGCTTTGCTGGAGGCTGGAGGCAAGGGACTCCAGCAGGGAAGAAAATTACTTTTAGAATTGGAACCCAAAGATTAGACTTGACCTGGAAACAATTATGAATTCTAAACATGGCCCAATGACAGGATTCCTGACAAGAGTCCACTGTCAATCACAACAGACCACTTGAGGGGGTGAGCTGGTGCGACCATAGGCATCCCACGGCCAGTGCTGCTGCTCAGGGATGAGCTCCTGTTCAGCTCTGGAGTCCGTGGACTCTCCCTTCGCCTGACAGGCTGGATGGAAAAGCGGGCAAGTCTAACATCAGCAGCCCAATTCCTATTCACCAACTAATCAAGGATTTGGGGTTAAATATCTAAATCCATTTAGAGTCAAAGCTGTAGCACACTGAGAGAACTCTGTTGCCACAGGCACACAGCCTGAATGCCAAGTGAGTAATCAGCGTTTCTTTGGCTAACATTTATTTGGCATTTCTCTCATGGAATGCTCTAATACATGAAGCTGTAAACAGCTGGTGGGAGGTCTCCACAGGGTACTGAGTTGGCCACATTTTTTAAATGATTTGGATGACGTTGCAAAAAGTATCCTTACCCAATTGCAGTATACAAGAGGCTGGTGGGCAAAAGTGGGAGTTTAAAGTATCCCAATGAGCTGGAGCAATGCATTGAGTCTATTAAAATTATACTGAACAGGAATAAATATAAGACTTTTACCCTGAGTCCAAAAAAATCACCTGTTTGACTAAAGGATTATGGAAAAAGGGGTGTTTATTAATGAAAGACCTGAAGCCTAACAGCTGTCAAAAGACCAATAAGATCCTTGAACTAATTTAAGAGTAATCTCAGTTAAGGAAGGACATGATACTCCTTTTCCCCCCTTGGGATTTGTGAACATGGATAAACTGAGGAGAGAAGACATAAGAGGTGGGAAAGGGGTCATCTGGTCCATGGCCGTTTTATGTATGGCCTTCAAAGTCTAAAACTTTTACTATTTGGCCCTGTATAGGAAAATACTTGTCAACCCCGTCATCCTGGCTTTAATAAAAAGTTGTTCAATGAAGACAACTCATTTTAGGTCAATTGTGCACAGTGGCAATTAGGACATCTGTTGTGTTTTAGACTAAATCTTCCCTAAAAGAAACTTAACTAGAAGTTTTGGAGATAGGCCCAGCCTTTTTGCTGATACACATCAAACATAAATGTTCAATAACCATCTTTTCTCCTTTTTCGAAAAGAAAAGGGGACAAAAGAAGGAAAGAGGGGGTCCACCCATGGTCTTTGGACATGGGAGGGGTCATCTGCTCTTGGCTGCAGTTCTAGAAATAGGATTGGGTGGGCTAGGGGAGCCAAGCTTAGATGCCTGGGCTTCATGGGCAAAGCAAAAACCCATCCTCAAGCCCTCCTCTGACTCCACTAGGTATAACTGACTCCCAGAGAGGGCGCTGGTTAATCCTTTCCAAATGCATTTAATGGGTCTCGCTATGACTGTTAAGGGCCATCAGCAGTCACTCAGCCTCAGCCTCAAACCACCTTGTTGAGTTTGGCTTTGGAGGAAATATCAAGAACCATTTTGCAACACTGTAAGGATAGGGAGTAATAACTTACTGGGAAGTACTTCCTCAGGGTGAAGGAGGTATGGCCACAGGTTTAGCTACTTACTGAGACAGTGGAGCTAGGAGTGTTGGTTCCATAGCCTGAAGAAGGCAAAGAGGCCAAAGACCAGCGTCGTCCATCAGTCCTATGCAAGAAAAGAATATTAGGCAGTTTCTACATGACCCTACCCTGGGCCCAGGACCTGTCTGTCCTTCCATCAGCATTTCTGGGGCAGTTTGTTCACTGGTAGTCTCCTTTTTGTCTCAAGATAGAACTGCTCAGTCCACTACGTGCTTTCCTATCTCTCTCCTGTGTGTGGGCCTATTGTTCTATGTTTTCCACTGCAAAGACAGGCACCTCTGCCTATAAAAAGGGTTCATGATTCTGCATGAGAACATCTGTATACTCTCAAACTTATCACATTCAGAGAAGCAGTAGCAGATGACTCCACTAAAGGCAATGAAAGGTAGTGATTTTCTTTCCCGTTTTTTGAAGGATTTATGTGAAAGGCTCCTTGGTCTTCTCCAGGACACTGAGTTGACAACGAGGAAGAAGTGGACCATCATCTGGGTCTGAAGTGAACATGAACAAATTGATGGAAAATACTTGAAGGCTGCCTAGGATCCATGAGGATCCACAAAACCAGTCTTTAAGAATATTTGCCAAAGAGTGACAGTAACCTTATGAAAAAAGGAGGCGACACACCCTTGGCTGTATGTAGGGATTTGGGGGAGGCCTCCTGATGTTCTTGAGAGGATGCTCCCCAAAGCTCTTATCACAAAGAACCACAGTCATTTGCTTTGTGGTAAAGAAGAAGATCAAGCAGGTATCTGAAAGGTCTGAAGCTTTCATAACATGAGCAGACATATGATTCTTTACTTGGACAGTGGGGTGTGGTGTAATACAAAAAACTTTCTTGTAGAGTCTGGGGGTGTAGCCTGCTTTGGTTGAAGGTTGAGAAAAACTTCTTGGCTGCTACTCACAGAACATTAGAACATCAGCAATAGAAGATCTTTAGAAGTTCAATACCCTCAATTTACAGAAACCACCGAGACCCAGAGATTTGGGCTGTTTGTTCGAGGCTTCATGTTATGTGGAAGGAGGGTGAGGGGATGGGAAGAGGCAGAAGAAAAAAGAGGAATAAATTTTGCTAGGGCTTCTCATTTTGAAGTATTCCTTCGCCACCTCCACCAACACCTAGCACTTTCTCTGTTATGCTCTGCATAGGAAGAGCCAGGGTTCCATGCCACATGCACATGACTCAAACTTCATGCCACCCAGGGAACCAACACACATAAATGATAGTGCTGCTGGAACCTAGTCTCTGAGGCAAAGGAATGTCCAGGAGGGTACTCAAACATGATGTTCTCTTGGACCTCTTTGTGGAGTCCTGGAAGCTCTACACAGAAAGCATATCAATTCCATGAAAAGAAAGCTCAGCAAAGATGGGACCTGTATAACTCAGGGATGGATTTCCAAAATCCCTGTCAAATAACTTTTTCATAGGCAAATTTTCCTCCTTTAGATAGAAATGGAAACCAATTGCATGGCAGCCATTTCTCTGTATACTGAACAGTAGGGGCCACCACAATCAGAAACAAATGCCACCATAAGATGCCTCTATTTCCTCTGCTTGGTCACTTCACTGAGTGACTGAGGAAAATTGTGGTGGGAAGACAGGTAACTTGTTCCTAGGCTCAGAAGCATGGACTATTTAGCAATTCCTGCCTCCAAGGATGTGAGCTCTGAGCCTCAGTTCCAGCAGATAGAAAGGGATCCCTTAGAGCCTCTTTGCAAGACATGAAAGGCCCAACGTGCATATCCACAGTCAGAGAAGAATCATCACAACCACCTCTCACCGTGCACAAAATCACAACCATATCATCTGGCCATGCATAGCAATTTCCCAGCCCCTCTCCCCTCATATCCTCTATTACCTGTCTGCTCTGTGGCCATGGCTGTAGTGAAAAGATATACATTACAGTGAGAACCAAAGGAAACCAGAGTGATATGCTTGATCCCTGACATTGGTCTAGCATGGAGGAGGCAAATCTTCCATTAAAGAATGTATAAAAGTTTGAAGTGATATTGCAGGATGGATAGGTCTCTCTTTAGCATTTCATTTTATGACTTTTTTGTGATATTCCAAATTAATGTGATCCTGTAAGGCTAGGGACAAACGTTTCCTGAGTACTCTGGAAGTTGTAGACCTGCTTGGGTATCAGTGGTAGTACCATGCCCCAAAGCCCCCCAGTTGGCCCTACTCCTGAAGAGAAATGAAGCAGACACAAGGGCATGCAATGGAACATGCTGTTCCCACACCTGAAATACTGTGCACATCTGTGCCCTGCTCCCAACATGGCAGGCTCCTTCTCATCCTTCAGGTTTTAGCTTAAAAGTTAGTCCTTCAGGGAAGCCTATGTGACCATCTAGTATAGAGTCCCCATCCCCATTCCCTTCCTGTTCTTTCCTCCTGTTCTTTCCCTTCGTGGTGTTTCTCACAGTTATGATGATATATTTGATTGTTTGCACACTCATTTACTGTCAGTCTTCCCCAACACTCATTCAATCAATAAACACTGATTGAATGCTTATTAAGTACCAGGAGACACAGCTTTCAACTCTTAAAGGTGCTTTGATTCTGGGTGGGGACAGATAGAAAACAAGTTAGAAATACCAGATATTGATAAGAATTACTTTCAAAATAAAACTGGATGAACTGATAGAAAATGACTAGGAGGCTCCTTGAGATTCTGTGGTTAGGGAAGGCCTCCTGAGGAGTTGACATTTAAGAAGAGATGTGAAAGAAAAGAATGAGTTAATACAATCTGAGGGAACACCATTCCTTAGAGAGGGGACAACATGCACAGACTCCACTAGACTGTAAGTTTCAAGAAAGTAGGGACTATGTCTGTTTTGCTACCACTATGGCACTAAGTACCCAGCATAGTGCCTGGCTTCCAGTGGGTGCCCAATAAATCTTAATTGAATGACTGGGAAATGACTCAATGCCACTTAAGGGGATCTGTCCCAGCACAGCCCTAATTTGAGGCTACCATTCATACACAGCCCAGGCAGGAAGTCCAGGGTAAGTCAGTCTTTCCAGCTGGGGTAGAAAAATAAATGTATCCATGCAGCATACTTTTATACTGTTAAGTGATTGTACCTGGATCGTTCGTTAACTAATTGGAAATTACACAAGGTATGAGAGATGAGTCCATGGAATAAGCCTAGATGAGATTTGTTTTGAATAAGGCAATTGGATCAGACAGGTACAGCAAAGTCAGCTACCAACAAATTTCTTCCAACTTGTCCATGTCCCTTTCAGCTACACAGGACCTTAGACAGGAAGGGTATGGATTTCTTTTGGGTTATCATTAGAACGGCAGACTAATGCCTTTTCCAGGAGTCTACTCTTTTTCTATTATTTCTTTAACAGAACAATCTTTAAAAGAATTAATCTAAGTATAGAAACTGTGCTGGCCTCAAGCTGTCCATCCATTAAGGTTCCAAATCTGCAGCCATGATCTTCCTGGAAGTCTAAATTCCAGACACTGACTCTAAGACAATTAAAAAGTAAATCATTTGTGTAGGGAGCATTGGTATGTGATTTGGATGGACCCATCTCAGTCAGCTTGGCACCTCTCCAGAAATCTGGGCAATAAACTGAGCTGTCAGGATTGCTACCATGTGCCAGAGTTAGGTTTATATCACTTTTGGGGAGGAGAGAAGCAAGAGGAGGAATATAAGCATGGCTTTGTCTGCACCAAGTCTTCCTAAATTCATGGAAGGATAAGTGAAGACCCTGGTCTCTCTATCTCCACATCTGGCACCCCC
>JAQZBX010004174.1:0-61563 GCA_029593785.1 Cabassous unicinctus | reverse complement strand
CATTTTTCAAGATGGCAAGGATACCTGCATTTTCATGGCCTCTTTGAATGAAAATGTATAATGTTTATGATATGGAAAACTAATTTCATATATTCTTTTAAAAACTAGAGTAAATACTTAGGATTACTTTTCTGGTAGATATATTAACAGCTAACAATTTGCAGGGATCTTCAGTAGAACACTTAAGTCATAGTCCCTCTTAGTGGCAGAAAGCCTGTTATTAACTGTGATACTAGTAATATCTATGATATAAAATGTGGTTGAATAGTTCAAAATTATGGTTTTATATTGGGCCTGCCCTCCTGTGTGTTTCAGAAGGAAGCATATTTGCAGCAAAGCATGTGAGAAAATATATTATTTTAGCCCTATCTGCCCATTAATAAACTTGAGTATTTTTCATATGACAAGGGAAAATGGATCCCAAATGTCTGACATTAAAACCCTCGCCGGGTTCCAAAATGTCAGCTGGATCTTAAGCTAAGACATATTCCTATGTGAGTGCATAAAGGGATTGCCATACTTGTATATTGATTAGCCACCTGTGGGAGAGTGCATTCCACAAGAAAGATAAACATCTTATCAGGGTCCAATTCTTTGAAAGAAGGAATTTGTTTAAGTGAGGAAATCTAAAATTATTTTTTATTCCTTGTAACCGTTGGCCAATTTGATGTAATTATGAATTCCAAAAATATAAGTAGATCATGCTTGTAAACTGATCTGTTAATCTGGACATGATTAGGTTATGATTAGGGCATTGAGCCCCACCCCTTGGTGGGTGGGGAATCAAATATAAAAGGCATAGCAAGAAAAGTTTTGAGAAGCAGTTTTTGAGAAGCAGTTTTGATGTTGGAGAAAAGGCCCCAGAAGAAGAAAAGTGAGCCGTTCACCTGATAGTCTACAGCTAAACCGGGAGAGAAATGCAGCCCCGGGAAGAGAGGAACACAAGAAGCCTGAACCCTGGCAAACGTTGGCAGCTGTCTTGCTCCAACATGTGGCAATAAACTTTAGTGAGAAGAAACTTACGCTTTATGGCCTGGTATCTGTGGACTTCTACCCCAAATAAATACCCTTTATAAAGACCAACCCATTTTTGGTATTTCACATTAGCACCCCTTTGGCTGACTAATACAGAATTTGGTACCAAGGAGTGGGGAAGTGCTTTTGTAATTACCAAAATTTTGGAACGGTTTTATAAATGGGTAAGGAGTATTTTTTGGAGGAATTGTGAAATGCTTGATGGAAAAGGCCTAGATCAATTTGAAGAGACTGTTGATAGTAATATGGATGCTAAAGAGACTTTCTATGATGCCTTAGAAGTACATGATGAAACTCTTATTGGAAACTGGAGGAAAGGCTATTCATGTTTTAAAATTGCAGAGAACTTATCAAGATTAACTCGTGGTGTTATATGGAAGACAGAATTTGAAAATGGCGAACCGGAGGATTTAGCTGAAGAACTTTCCAAGGAAAACTTGGAGAATGTGGCTTGGCTTCTCCTTGCAGCTTATAGCAAAATACTAGATAAGCAAAATACATTAAGGACTGAACTTTTGGGCACAAAGAAAACAGAAACTGATTCCAGAACTTCCAAGTTTCTGGAAATTAGATTCCCAGATGAAAATGCCCTATTTGAAGACTTTACTAAACTTGGAACTCATGACTCAGAATTGAAGATGCAGTTACCTCAGAAAGACTTGTGGAAAGTCTTACTGTCTGATGGCTTGGACCCCTGCTTTCTGCATGCTAAAACAACAAAGTTTTTGAGAGAGCTCTATGAACAAAACCACTGTCAGCTTGGACAAAAGAGAACATGGAAAGGAGAGATTGAAGGAGAATCAGCTTTAAGAAGAAAACCATGGAAGCAGAGATCTGGACTTAAGACATCTCCTTGGGCCAAGAGAGGAGCCCCACCCATGTATACAGAGAGGGTGAGTTTTCCCCAGCAGTTGAAGAGGGTGGATGTCCCCACCCGATGTTCTGGGAGAATTTTGCCATCCCAGGGTGCAGAGAGGGTGGAGCACATTCCTCAAAGATTAGGGTAGTTAAGGTCAACATCCCATAGGTCTGAGAGGGGTGTACCTGTCCCCCATGGATTAGAGAAGGCCAGGTGGTCAACCCATTGCTCTGAGAGGGTTGAACCTGTATGCCAAACTAGGGGGGCTAAGACTCTAACCCAAAGATTGGGTAAGGTGTGGCAATCACCCCAACACTCTTGGAGGGTGAGGTCTGGAGCTTGGTCTACACCCAGATGCTTGATGAAGGTGGAACCAAGAAAATGGCCATTGGACATGCCTGTGGAAAGGGTGGGTTCCCATGTGGCGAGAAATTGGAAGGAAAATAGGGATCATGGGTCCCAAACAATTCCCATGCCCAGCAGGTCAAACTCTATAGATTTCAAGGTGTGAGAGCCTTCTATATATCCATGTTTTGTCCTCCAGTACTGATGGAGCTGCACCCCTTTCAAGTGCTTTACAGTGGCCAAAATTTACTCAAGGCACAGACCTCACCCCCTCTGAACATTGGGATGGTGGGGTAACATTCTCTCAGAACAACGGTGTGCAAGGCTTGCCTCCTCCAAGCCCCTCCAGGCACAGGGGCAGACTGCATCTTCCACACACTTAAGTGGGTTCATCCTCTTGGCTCAAGATCTGTTCAATCTAGACCTTGGCTTCTATGGTTCTGCCCTTGAAATGATTCTTCCCTCAATTTATCTCTTCTCTGTCCCTTTCAATACAAGCTGGCAGTGATTCTGCTCACTAAAATTTTGCAAAAATTGTCAACTTTGCATGCACTCCAGGCAGAGCCAAACCATCAACATTAGAACTTTCCACAGATCCTTCCTGGATTACTGCATTTCCAGCCCTGACTTCCATTCAAATGGCTGACTGAATCCATGTTCAGCCATACTCTCTTTAGCAAAATGTTGTTCAGTTAAAGCCTCACATGGAGACCTGTCCTCCAGAGACCCATTTCCCCAAAGCTCTGGGAGGTCCCTGATATATCCACTTCTGGCCCTAGTCTGAATGAGCACTGTCTGGATAGGCCCAGAATTTTCCAAACAATAAATTTCTGGTTTATTTGTGCTTGAGTTCAATTCTCAGCTTACACCTTTCCTGTCATATTTTACTATTGACCTATGAGGAGAAACCAGGCTATGCCTTCCACAATTACCTTAGAAATCACCTCAGCTAAATGTACAACTTCAGTCTTATAAGGTCCACTTTCTGACATCAGAATACAATTTTGCCAATTTCACTGCCACTTTATTACAAAGATCACTGTGATAGTTTGAAGCTGTTTGCACCTCAGAAAAATACCTTAAATTTAATCTATTCCTGTGGGTGTAAAACCATTTTAAGCAGGATATTTTGATCAAGCATCTTCAGTTAAGGTGTGACCAACCTCAATCATGAGGGCTCTTAATCTTACTACTGGAGTCCTTTATAAGTGGAGTGAATTTCAGACAGAGGGAGGCAAGAGGAAGTAAGAAGCTATAATCAAGGAATTCCAGAAAAAGAAGGGAGAGACCAGGAGGCACCACCAAATGCCTTGCCATGCTACAGAGGAGCCAAGAATTGCTGGCAGTGAGTATCTAAATGCCACAGTCTTTGGGGAGAAAGCATCTCTATTTCATTTGAAGTACCTTTAAAATTCATATTTTTATCAAGTGTCTTCAAAGAAATCTAGGTTTTTCTATTTCAGCACCTCACAATTCTACCAATCTCTACTCTTTACCCCATTCCAAAGACATTTTCTCATTTTTTGGTGTTTATAAGGGCAGCACCCCATTGCTGGTACCAAAAAGTGTTTAGTTTCCTGGCTGCTAAAACAAATACCATACAATTGGTTGGCTAACAACAGGAATTTATTGACTTACAGTTTCAGAGGCTAGAAGACCTGCTTTTTCCTGGAGTTGATATCTTCTGGCCCATCGACAATCCTTGGGATTACTAGATATTTTAGATTCTTAAGCTGTTCAAGCAAATACTATGAAATGTTTCAGTTTAAATAATGGGAACTTATTTGCTCACAGTTTGAGGCTGAGAAAAAGTCCAAATCAAGGCATCATCAAGGTGATGTTTTCTCCTAGAAAACCGTGGCATTCTGGGGCTGGCTGGCAGTGATACTGAGGTCCTTAGATTGTCACATCCCAAGGCACATGGTCACATCTCCTGTTCTCTCCCTTCTCTTCCAGATTCAGTTTATCGCCCCTTGTGACTGTCTCTCTCTGTGTCTATATTTCATTTTTTTATAATTCCAGTGATAGGATTAAGACCTATCCTAATTGAGGTTGGTCACAGCTTACTTGAAGTAGCCTCATTAAGAGGTCCTATGTAAAATGAATTCATACCCACAGGAATGGATTAAATTTAAGAACATATTTTACTGGGGTACATACAGCTTCAAACTATCACACTCCACCCACTGGACTCCAAAAAGGCATGTTCTTTTTATATGCAAAGTACATTCATTCCATCACAATATTCCAAAAGCTTTCAGTCATTTCAGAAACAATGCTTAGTACAAAGTTTCATCAAAATCGGTTAGAGGTGTGGTCTGTCATAGAGCACAGTTCCCCTTGGTCTGCACATCTGTCATACCTAAAGAACAAATTATCTGCTTCTGACATCAGTGGAGGGACAGGCATAGGATAAACATTTCCATTCCAGAGAGGGGACATTGGGAAGAAAACAGGGGCCATGGGTCCCACACAATTCCAAAACCCAGCAGGGCATACTTCATCAGATTTCATTAGGATGTGAAAATCATTTATGGAATGATGTTTTGGAAGATTCAATAAAGACAAATTCATGGTCTTTGAAATTAAAATCTAGCGGTCCTCTATATAAAGTACATAATTTTGAGGAAGTTACTAAAGGTTTCTAGTTTTCAGATTTCTCATTAGGAAGCACAAATATTTTATGAAATTCTTTGAGTATTGAGTTAAAAAATGCATAGCTAACATTCACTGACACATATTATGTGTTTAATAACTACTAAGCCATTTTCCATGTTTCTTCTTTCCCTCTCTTTTTATGTATCTGAAATATTCAATGTCTGCCTAATTATATTATGCCTACAGAGCACCCTACGGTTAATTTTCACTGGGAGAGAAAAAAAACATTCCAAATCTATGTACTGCTCTGTATAAATAAAAACTTCTGGCTTGATTAAATGTCAACAGTCAGAAATGTATTTGCTTAGCTGAGTTCCCTGGTAATTAATTCTGACTTGTAAAATTCAAGGACATTCTTTGTATAGCTAGCAAAATTTTTTAGCATTGGAGAAGTCCCATAGCAACCTAATAGTTAATTTGCTAATTGCTTTCCTTTCTATGAGTATTAGCTAGACAGAACTCAGTTAATTTTGAAATCTATATATATGTAATTAATGTAGCTTATATTACTTATGACTTACTGAATATTTCTTAGGCAGCTATGTATATTTTATGTATTACATATAAAATTATCTTTATTTATATTTACTTTAGCTATAATTCCATTTCAAAAAATACCTAGAAGTATTACATTTTTTAAAAATCTATAATCAATTATGTTTAATTTTTAATGCAGTTAACATACAATTATACTATGAGAAAGCAAATAAAAAATAACAAGTCTGCAGCCTGCCTAGGTGATTACAAAATCTTGAGAAAAATGTACATTTTTTTTCTTAGATATCCACCTTATCTGAAACCACTCAAAATGTACTGCAATTATCTTGGCTACCATCTTGTGCCTCTTAGAATGGATCACTCAGGATTCACCACAGAAAAACCAGGTGGAGTCAAATGACTCAACAAAAGAAACCAGAATATTGAAACAAAGACACTTTTATGCAGGAACTGTAGCAAAGGCCTAGCATTTTTACTGCCACTAGAGTTAAGCAATACTGAGATATTTCAAAGGTGAAAATACATTGTCAATTCCACATCATACTCCTGCCATTTCACGTGAAAGATGGTTGGGGAGGTACTTTCATAAAGAATGTGTAGTCTATATGACCTCTTGGAAGATCATAGAAAGTTAAATACAACATCAGATAAATTGCAAATAATTGAGACCACACTAAAATACAAAAGGTGTGAGTGAAATAATTTTGATGCTGTCTAGTGAGTGAGAAAAGAAAGAAAAAAAAAATTCAATATCCTTGCTCCAACTTCAAAGAAGCTATGCATACTCTGAAAAATTAAGTTAAAAACTATCAACTATGTCAGAAATGGTCATTATGGAATATCACCAAGAAAAAAAATGTGGTGGAATAAAATAATCATGATTTTGACACAAGAAAATATTGACACACATAGGAAATATTTCTTACTAATATCAGATATTTAGTAATCTGGTGCCTTATTTTATGATGTGCCTTTTAAGTCTCTTGCACATATAACTATTGAGTTTGCCGTCCTTTTGAACATGGATGTGTAGACTTTGGGGGATTATATCCAATCTATATATCTTCTTCTATCCTGTGTTTTGCCTTTTCACTTTCTTAATTGTCTTCTGATAGACAGATGTTTCTAATATTAATGAAAACCAATTTACAATATCTTAATTATGGTTGGTTAGTGATTTATGTTACCTAGTAAATCTTTTCTTACCCCAATTTCATGGAGCTGTTTTCCCATATACCCTTCTGGAAGGTTGATTATTTTGCTGTCTATATTTAGATGTATAATCTTCATGGAATTAATATTTTTCATATAGTGTGCAATAGGAAATAATATTTTTTTGCCTTACTCCATGTTACATTGAGCAGTGTCGAATACAGTGGTGATAAAATGCACCCTTGATTCACTGATCATAGAGAGAAAAAATTAATATTGAATATTAAGTATAAATATTTAATACAAAGTATGATTGCCAGTATAGATTTTTTAAAATCCTCTTTTGCATATTACATAGAAGCTCTTTTCTGTCCCTAGTTTGCCAGGAGTGGTCTCGTATGAATGGAGATATAAAATTCTTTCATTTTCTGATGGACTGGTAAATATTAAAGTTATTCTGAAGTTCATTCTTTATTTCCAGTAGTGTTTTGACTTTAGAATATACTTTGTCTGATAAAAACAAAGTTATACCACCTTTCTTTTAGTTAGTGATTGCATGGTATATTTTTCCATTTTTAAAATTTTAACATTTCTGTATTCTTAATTTAAGAATATCTCTTTTTGACACCACATATTGCTTTTGCACCCCCTGTATCCGTAATCTGACCATCTTGTTATTCAGTTGAAGAACCTGTTTTAGTTTATTCTCAATGTAATTATTGCTATATTTGTGTTTCAATCTACTGTCAACTATATGCATACTATTTTTCAACTCTGCTTTATGTCCCTGTTTATTTCATTCCATTCCTTCCTTTGCATAAAATTAATTAATTATTTTAAACTCCATTTTTAAAAAAATCTATCAGTGTGTTAGTTTGTTACTCCTTTTAAACTATTCTACTTGTGGTGACCCTATAGCTTATGCCATGCTTTCTTGATTAATTGAGGTATAATTTTAAATTATTCTTTTTAACAACTTACAAGGCAATGCAAGTAACACGGACCACTATAACTACATTTGATACTTTACTACCTTCTATGCTATTGTTCTCATGTGTTCAAATTCTATATAAAGTTTAAATTCTGCCAATTGTTATTACATCAATATTCATTTAGATGTATGCATATGCTACCCCTGTTACTACCCTTCATTCCTCCCTGTACTTCCATATTTCCACCCAGAATCCTTATAATCCTATTTTAGCCTTACATTGTGATTATATTAAGTGTTTATTTGATGATTTCTTTCACTGTCTGTATGAAAAAATAATTATTTGCCTTCAAGTTTTGGGGATATCTTTTCTGACTATAAAATTCTAGGTAGCAGATATTTTCTTTCACAACTGCAAAAAATTCATTCCATTTGTCTTTCCTTTTAATTAATTCTGTTTGAAAACTGAACTATCACCCTTATGGCTTGTCCATTGAGGATAGTGTGTCATGCTTTGTCCTCTCATTTATTTTAAGAATTTCTTTGTCTTTAGCTGTCATCAATATTATATGGTTTTCCTTGATGCACTTTTCCTTTCATTTTCCTGCTTGGGTTTGTAGCATTTTCTTAATCTGTTGCTTGATCTAGGTGATCAATTTCAACATTCTCATCCATTAGCTTTTACTTTCTAATTTTTTAATAATTAATTTTTTTTTAAAGGTACATAGATTACATAAATGTTACACAAAAAATGTAGGGATTCCCAAATGGCCCCCTTCCCATATCTCCCACACCCTCCCACATAAACATCCTTCATTAGTGTGGCACATTCATTTCAATTGATAAATGCATCCTGGGGCTTTGCCATTAAGCATGAACCATAGTTCACATTGTAGTCTACACTCTCTCCCACACAATTCTGCATGTTATGTGATGAAATAAAATGGTCTATATCTGTCATTGCAATGTCATTCAGGATGATTCCCAAGTCCCAAAATAGCCCCCATATTACACCTGTTTTTCCCTCTCCCTGCCCCAGAGCCTCCAGTGGCCACTGACTCCACAACAATGTTGTAATTTCTTCCATTACTAGAATCACAATATTTCTACAGTAGAATACCAATAAGTCCACTCTAGTCTTTCCCCAGTCCTGAGGATTCTGGGATGGTGATGTCCACTTCACCTCTAATTGAGAAGGGGTTTATATCCCATGAGGAAGATGGATGGGACTATCTTGCTTGCAGTTGCTGACTCTCTCTGTTCCTTGGGATGGTCATTGTCCATCATCATCTCCTTGTTAGTTGTCCTGGGGGAATCCAATGAGCTATAGAGTAGGTGCTGCAACTCCGCTGAGGTTCCGGGCACAGCTGGCACATGGACAGGCCAAAGACTCAATTCTCTTAGGTGGACACCTACAAACTCCAGCACCAAGTATAAGTTTAAATAGGACAGATGAGTAATGTGTAGGGAAGACATAATTGAGTCCAAATCTGTCGCTCTCAGGAGCACAAATTCCAAAGTAGGGCCTGCTGGCAAGGCACTAAACTCCAGAGCTATCTGCCCTGACCATAGAACCTGGGTGTCTCCAGAGCCCTCAGGAGCCCCACAATTTGGGATAGTATCCACTTTGGCAGTCTATGAGATCCTGTTGAGATGTGCATAAACTTTACCTCTGGGATGCCCTCCCAACTCACTTTGAAGTCTCTTAGTCATATAAATTCATTTGTCTTTACCTTTCCCCCTTTTATTTGAGGTATTTTTCTAGTTACATTGTTAGTTGGTGCTCGGTAGTAATCCCGTGGTGCCAGGGAGGTTCATTCCTAGGAGTCATGTCCCACACATGGGGGAAGGTAATGCATTTATATGCTGAGTTTGGCTTAGAGAGAGGCCACATTTAAGCAACAAGGAGGCTATCAGGAGGCAACTTCTAGGCACCCCACAACAATAGGCTAAGTTTCAATTTCAAGAGCAGAGGCTTATAAGCATAGTCATCTATATCAAGGGCCCATCAATGGATCATCCTCCTTTGCCAGTCATTGCCCCTGCACTTCGGGGACTGTTGCTGCTCCATTAGAGAATGTGGCAACCGTTAGCTTTTAAACTATCTTCTGCTTAAGTTTCTTTCTTTACCTGTCTCTTTCTCCCTCTCTCTCTCTACCCTCACTCTCTCTCATTATTCCTCACAATATGTAACACTCAAATTTACCAAAAGTTAGATTTATTTATTGGGTCCAATATATTATTTATTCTCAATTTAGTTGTTTTTTTTTTCCATTATTTTCTCAACATGCTTTAGTCTTTCATTTTTTTTTCCTGTTCTATCATCCAGTTTAATCACCTTTCAGCTATTACTAAACTGCTAAGTCCATTTATTAATTTCCTTTTCTCTTGATGTATTTTCATTACAATGATGATAATTTAATTCTTTGTTTTAATTTTCCCTTGTAGTCTGTTCTACATACATATTAATTATGTGTCAAATTTCCAGTCACTTGTGTGGTATCTTTATTGTGTTTAACTCTCTTTGTTGTCAGTCATGAGTTTATTTTTCCCTAATACACCACATTTTTTAAAAATGCCACATTATGTATAAAAATTTTATAAAAGACTTAAGGATCTGGAGGAAATTGTTCCCTCAGAGACCATTTGCTTTTAAATCAGACCAACAAATATAGTAGGGGCTGATGATCTTAAACCAATTAGAAATTGATCTGATTCCAAGTCAGGTTTCAATCTTTGCAAGCACAACCTTCTCAGCACTATAATATTGCTATAAATTCTGCACATCTTCTCAAACTTTCAGTCATTGAATAAAATTCAATAAATACCTTGAGGAGAAAAGACTCATGAATATTAGTTTCATCTCTCTCTACTTTCCTTCTAACGGGTATTTTGGCCCCTAAAGTCCATGCTGACTTGGTAGCTCTTAGCTTTCAAATAAATATTCTTAAACCTTTATCAATTCTCATCAGGTGGTGTAGTCTTCCACAGACAATCCCTTAATGCTAATAGTGAATATATATTCTAATATTTTAATTTACATTGCTCTTCATCCCATATCAGACCATCCAGATTTTTTACATTTTATTTTGAAGTAATCATTAACTTACAAGAAATTGCAAAAATAGTAGTTTCCATGTACCCTTCACCCAATATGTTCCCAATGATAGTATCTTATACCACCATTAGGTGAACAAGACATTATCAAAACCAGGAATTGCAAATTCATGTTTCTTCCTGTGGTATTTTTTTTTTTTTTACAAACCATGAAATTAAATGGGAGAACTGCTGAAAGTAACAATTAATGGATTCAAATTGCAAAAAATTTAATTAGGAGTTTGTGTTATATTTCTTAGTAAGCTGAATATATAATATCAGTATTTTCTTTTTAATTGTGCTGCTTTTTATACAGTTTCATATTTAGGTAGTTATGAATTCAAAATTATTTAGAGTGTCTCTTGATGATTTTGCTCTGGAAATTATCAAGAGTATTTAAATTTTTTCTTTTCTAAAATTTAAAGAAATTTACCTAGGAAACCATCAGGACTAGAATAATTTCCTGGGTAATTTTTTCTATGTTTTTTATTTAATAAATCAATTTTTTAAATATATATTGATAAAGCATAAATCCATCCAAAGAGTACAGTCAATGGTATTCTGCATAATCACATAGTTGTGCAATTATCCTTTCAATCATTTTTAAAGCATTTTCATTATTCTAATACTAATAAACAAACTAACAACAAAAATTCATCACCTCTCAATCTCTCTATACTTTCCCTGCCAAACATGGCTGCTATTCTGTTTCTGTCTCTCTAGGTTTTTATATTTACATTTTGTAAAAACAGTCTTATATATGCCATATCACCCGTATTTGTATTTTACATGAGGTTTTACTATGTTATACAGTCCCATGTTACTTTATTAGCTTTTCTTCTAGTAATATATGTGACGTTAAACATACCCTTTCAACCACTGATATACCAATATAATAGCTCTGCTAGTTACATACACTATGATATGCTTTCAACATTTCTATTCATTTCCAAAGATTTACAAACAACCTTTTAACCAATTCTGTACAGATTCACCTCAGCTTTCCATTCTCTACCCACATTCTATTTTCTGGTGATTTATACTCTAATCATTAACTCCATGAGTTTGCATAATATATTTAGTTCATAGCAGCACAATCATACAATATTTGTAATTTTGTGTCTGGCTTGCTTCAATCAACATAATGTCCTCCAGGTCCATCCATGTTGTCATATGCTTCATGACTTCATTTCTTCTTACTGCTGCATAATATTCCATTGTGTGTATACACCACAATTTGATTTTCCTTTCATCACTTGATGGACACTTGTGTTGTTTCCAACTTTTGGCAATCATGATAAATGCTGCTATGAACATTGGTGTGCAGAAGTCTGTTCGTGTCACTGCTCTCAGTTCTTCTGGGTATATATCCAGTAATGGTATTGCATGGTCACATGGAAAATCTATATTCAACTTCCTTAGGAACTACCAAATAGTCCTCCACACTGTCTGTACCATTCTACGTTCCCATCAACAGTGAATAAGCATTCCTATTTCTCCACATCCTCTCCAACACTTATAGTTTTCTGACTTTTCAGTAGTGGTCAGTCTAATAGGTATGAAATGATATCTCATTGTAGTTTTGATTTATATTTCCCAAATTGCTAGTGATGTTGACCATTTTTTTCATGTGTTTTTACACCTTTTGTATTTCTTCTCTGGACAATTGTATTTTCAAGTCTTTTGTTATTTTTTTAATCAGGTAGTTTGTATTTTTATCATTGAGTTGTATGATCTCTTTATATACAATGGCTGTTAAACCCTTCTTGGGTAAGTGATTGCCACATATTTTCTCCCGTTAAGTCGGCTGCCTTTTCACTCTTTTGACAAAGTCCTTTGAAGTGCAAAAATATTTAATTTTGAGGAGGTGCCATTTATCTATTTTTTCTTCAGTTGCTTGTGCTTTGGAAGTAAGGTTTAAGAACTAGAGTCTATCATAAGATATTGAAAATGTTTTCCTACATTTTCTTCTAGGAGTTTTTTGGGTATCACTTTTATATTTAAGTCTTTCATCCATTTTTACTTAATTTTTGTATAAGGTGTAGGATAGAGGTCCTCTTTCCTTTTTGGATATGGCTATTCAGTTGTCCCACCACCATTTGTTGAATAGACTGGTCTGACCCATCTGGAAGGGCTTCATAACCTTGTCAAAAATCACTTGACTGTAGATTTGATGGTGTATTTCTGAGTTCTTGATTCAATTCCATTGGTCAATCTTTGTGTCTTTATACCAGTACCATGCTGTTTTGTTTTTTTTTAAAGATTTATATTTACTTGTTTTTATTTATTTTCCCCTCCCCCAGAAGGTTTTCTCATCTGTATGTTCCTTGTTTGCTCACCTTCTCCAGAAGGCACCGGGAACTGAACCTAGGACCTCCCACATGGAAGGCGAGTGTCCAATGGCCTGAGCTACTTCCACTCCCCATTAGCTGTGGTGTCTGATGTCTTGTGGCTTCTGCTCATTTAGGCATCAATTCATTGCAGCAGGTGTAGCATCTAGCTCTTTGAGGCTAGTGTCGTGTCCAGCTCCTTGCAGTTGCAGCATCTGCTTGTCTTCTGTAGGAGGCACTAGGATGCAAACCCGAGACCTCCCATGTAGTAGGCAGGTGCCCGACTGTTTGAGCCACATCTGCTTCCACCATGCTGTTTTCACCACTCTAGCTAAGTAATATGTTTTAAAGTCAGGAAGTGAGAGTCCTCCAACTTCATTATTCTTTTTAAAGACATTTTTGGCTATTCAAGGCCACTTACTCTTCCAAATAAATTTAATAATTGGCTTTTACATTTCTGCAAAAAAGGCTGTAGGGAATTTTCTTAGGATTGTATTGAATCTGTAAATCAGTTTGGATAGAATTGACAACTTAATGAAATTCAGTCTTCTAATCCATGAACATGGAACGTCTTTCCAATTATTTAAGTCTTCTTTGGTTTCTTTTAGCAGTGTTTTGTAGTTTTCTGAATACATGTCCTTTATGTCCTTAGTTAAGTTTATTTCCAAATATTTAATACTTTTATCCACTATTATAAATGGATTTTTTCCTAATTTCCTCCTCAGATTGCACATCAGTAGTATATAGAAATGCTGTGGATTTTTGTGTATTAATCTTTTATCCTGCCACTTATCTGAAGTTATCTATTACTTCTAGTAGCTTTGTTGTGGATTTTTCAGGATTTTCTAAATGTAGGATCACCTGTAAATATTGAAAGTTTTCCTTCTTCCTTTCCAATTTGGATGCCCTTTATTTCTTTGTCTGTCCTAATTGCTCTAGCTAGAAATTCTAGCACAATATTGAATAACAGTGGTGACAGTGAGTATCTTTGTCTTGTTCCTCATCTCAGGAGGTAAGCTTTCAGTCTTTCATCATTCCGTATAATGCTAGCTATAGGTTTTCCATACATGTACTTTACCATATTGAAAAAGCTCCCTTATATTAATATATTTTGGAGTGTTTTTTCAAGAAAGTGTGCTGTATTTTGTCAAATGCCTTTTCTGCATCAGTCAAGAGGATCATGTTATTTTTCTTCTTCAATATATCAAAGTGGTTTAATACACTAATTGATTTTCTTATGTTGAACCACACTTGCATATGTGGAATAAAGCCCACTTGATCATGGTGTATATTTCTTTTAATGTGCTTTTGTCTTCAGTTTGCAAGAATTTTGTTGAGGAATTTTGCATCTATATTCTTTAGTGATATTGGTCTGTAATTTTCTTTTATCATAGTATCTTAATCTGGTTTTGATATTAGGGTGATGTTGGCTTCATAGAATGAGTTTGGTAACTTCTTTCTTGTTCAATTTTTTGGAAGAACTTGAGCAAGATTGATATTAGATCATCTTTGAATGATTGGTAGAATTCACCTGTGGAGCTGCCTGGCCCTGAGCTTTTCATTTTTGGGAGGTTTATGATGACTGTTTCAATCTCTTCACTTCTGATTGGTTTGTTGGAGTCTTCTATTTCTTCTAGGGTCAATGTAGGTGTTTCATGTGTTTCTAGGAATTTGTCCATTTCATCTACATTGTCTGGTTTTTTGGCATACCTTTTTTCATAGGTTCCTCTTATGATCTCTCTTATTTCTGTGGGGTCAATGGTAATGTCCTCCTTCTCATTTTTAATTTATTTATATTTTCTCTTTTTACTCTGATGGCCAATTTCTTTCTCTTGACTGTTGTTTTTTTCCCCCACAGCTCTTCTTTAATATTTGGTTCAACTTATTCTAAGTCTTTAAAATTGCCCAGCTTAAGTTATCAGCATCGGGCCATTGACTTGCTAAAGGAGCTCAGATTTTCTCCCAGGAGTTTGGATTAAGAGAAACTTAAAAGCAGTTTCTCTCTATGCAACTTCCAGACTGGCCAGCAGATGGTGCTCATCAGCACACCTTGCCATGCAGGTGTTTCTTTCAATCTCTGCTTTCCTCAGTTTGGATCTGGCCAGAACTGATAATCCAAGTGGGCTCTGCTGGCCTAATCCACTGAAAACAACCCCCCACTCCACATCTGTTTTCACTTTTAACAGTTGACAGGGAGGAAGATGTCTGTTCCCCTCTCAGTCCACTGCAGTAAGTCAGGGGTTTTATCCCAGCTTAATATCTTGGAAGCAGGAGATGGGAGCCCTTCCCAGCTGCTGTGGGTATTTGGTAACTCATATTTGTTGTTTAGGGTTCTTTGTCTCTCTGTCCCTCACCCTCCCAGGAATTGTGTATCACTGTCCTTGTCTGCTGATCCCCAAAGTAGTTCCCTTGGACACCTTTGGGCCCTTTCTCTGTTTTTCTCATGAAAGAATTGAGCCATGTCTGCCTACTCCCTTTTGTAAGTATTTTGCTCATAATTTTTTCATTATTTTTAGCATTCTCATTGATTCTTTTGTAATTTTCATATTTTCCCATAATTTCTTAGTTTCTTTTCTAAGTTTTCTATATCCTCTTCAGTCATTTTCTTTTATTTCATGATCAAAACCATGTTTTAAAATGTGGTCAAGTTGAAGTGGCCCTATTTTTATTTTATATTCCAAGCCCTGGGATCTCTTCTAAACTTCAGCCTTACATATTCAAGGATCCAATCAGTAACTCCTTTAGTACACTTGAAAATCTTAATATGTTTAAAGCCAAACTTTTGATATTTCACTCCAAATTGATTTTCACTAAGTAGCTGCCATATCAGTAAACAGTATTTCTATAAAAATTAAAAAGGCCTTGAGGAGAAAAGATTCATGAATATGAGCTTCATGTCTGTATACTTCCCTTCTCTTTGGCATTTTGGCCCCTTAAATCCCTGATGCCTTGATTTATTTTCTCTTTTTGATTTGTTTTCTTTTTCTAACTTTTCTTCTAATTTTGCCCCTGAATTTCTTGCCTCTTTGTTTTCCTTCCCTGTGAAGTTCTACATTTTGATAATTCTTTTCATTGCTATATTTATATCTTATATTAAACACATGTTTGAGTTCCATTCTCAGTGACAGAATATAAAAAACAAAACAAAATCAAAGCTACAATAAATGAAATTCATAGAACATTTTAGTATATCTGTGACTGACTGTCTGTAGGGTCTCAAACAAGGCTATAGTAATAGTAGAGGTGGCTGTTTTGAGTATTTTAGCAACCAGTTCACATTGGTTCATATAATGAGTTTATTTGCACTAATGCCATTGAAAAATAATGAAATTATAATCAAGAAAACTGAATTCTACTCTCGATACTGCCAAGTAAAGTGCATATGTTTTTGGACAAGTCATGTAACTTGTGTGTTTCTCTTTTTGTTTTTTTTTTCACAAATCAAGTGAGATCCTGAATTCTTTGTAAGGGCTATTCCTGACTCTACTGGATATTCTTTTTTTTTTTTTTTTTCTTTTGACAACTGAAAATAAAATAATTTAAAATGGTGAATAAAATGACAAGTATGGTCTATTTTCATGATTTTATATATTCTATGTGTAAAGAAAAGAATAGTGTAAAGTTCAAGGAAAGGTCCAGATGAGATGAAATAACTAAATTCATCAGGAACTTATACCTTACTGCATTAGCCAAAGGGGTGCTGATGCAAAATACCAGAAATCTGTTGGCTTTTATAAAGGGTTTTATTTAGGGTAGAAGCTTACAGTTATCAGGCCATAAAGCATAAGTTACTTCTCCCACTAAAGTCTGTTGCCACGTGTTGGAACAAGATGGCTGCCTACATCTGCCAAAATTTCAGGCTTCCTGGGTTCCTCTTTTGCTTTTCTCTGTACTCAGACTTGCTTCTCTCCACAAGGCCAGCTGTAGACTATTAGGTCAACAGCTTGTTTCTTTTCCCTGGGCCTTCTCTCCTTCCTCACGACCAAGCTCCTCTGTGTGCTTACTTCCCCAGGCTACAGCTTTAAAACTCCAAACTTCCTTCTGTGCGGTATGATTTCTTTGTGAGTCCCCCCCTACCAAGGGGACAGGGATGCAAAGTCTTACTGATTTGGCCCAATCAAAGCCTTAATAATTATTTAATTAAGTAAAAATAAAACATCTGAATCCATTGCACTCTAATATGCCTAGAGGAAAAGACCAGTTTACAAACATAATTCAATATCTATTTTTGGAATTCATAACTAATATCAAACTGCTACACTTACCATTTTGCTAAATTTAACAATCGTCTTAGTGCATAAGAATTTCTTTGGAGTATCTTTTAATAATTACATGGAAAAATTAAAGCTAATTACTTGAAAAGTCCTACCAAGAAAATACATCAATTTTGGAAATATTTATATATTTATTTTTTATATATATTTCTCTCAATTTTGAGTCTTTTTTATTTTTTAAAGCTGGAGCCAAGGTTCCTTTAAATTCTTTGAGTCTGAAAAAATGGTAAAAACCAATTGATAATATCCAAAATTATGAACCTGGAAATATGCTATAAAGACAGTTGAACAGACAAATGGATTGCATAACCTTTTTAGAGGCATGAAAGTAAAAATATATCCTTGGATTCCTATGTTTTTAAAGATTTAGCACACTGAAGACATACAGGTATATTGAATTACTTAGTGGATCTATTGAAACATAGACCCCTAAGCATTAAGAACTATACATTTATTAATTCTTTGTGAACAGAATATTAATTCATGGAAATAGTAGTCCCACATGGATCAAGAGACAACTTTAAGTTAATAATTACAATGGTTAAAGCACATCTGAAGGACTATTGCAACAGTAGCTTGTTAAACAGACTTTTGAACTAAAATACCTTGTGCACATATAAGCATATATGCTTGTGCAGCATTTAAGTAATGACATCCCCAAGAAACTCTCTAAGCTATGGACATTTTATGGAATTGTATAATTTAAAAAAAAAATCAGAAAGTGAAACTTTAAATATTTTATTCTTTTTAAGAAAAAAATTAACATCATGCAATCTGGAGTATGGCCAGAAGTTTACAGATAGTTTAGAAAAGAAATAAACATCATGGCAAAGTTATAATTTTAAAAATAGTGTTATTTACCCTGAAAAGAGACAATTTATGGTAACATATAGCTATTGTCATATATTTAAAGAGTAGTTATGTGGCTGAAACCCATTGCTAATGACAAAACTGAATAACAGAGAAAGAAATTTTATTTTCATGCACCCTAAATCACAAGATATTCTTGTACAAGAGGGCAGATTTCAAGTGGTATACATGGAAATAATGAATAAAATCAGATTAGAAAAACAATTTACTTAAATATTGGCTAAAATTTTGAAATACATTACATATTTTAGATTAATAAACCGCTCTATAACTTTATAAAACTATGTCCCCCAAATCCTGAAATATAGGTCTTTTTATCTGTAGTTTTAGTTGGGGAACCCTTGTCTCAAATTGGCGAACATAAACCTGCCCAGGTTTATGGGAAAAGAATGAAATGCAGTCATTTATATATAGGTCTTATGACCCTAGTACATGCCTCTCTCATTATCTGAAGCTCATCTTTCGACTTTGAGTTAGGCAAAGTTTCATATTGCTGTCCTGCACTTACTAGAAAGATGAGCTTAAAAGAGGGCCAACATCTCTTGACCTAAGTATCATTATTTCTTTAATGAGGATTATTCTAGTAGCTACTTCAGAGGATTAATTATTGTACTAATTGATTTAATGCACATAAAATGTTTAAATATTTGTCCATAATAAATCTTCCAGTGTTAGCTAATACTATCTTCATAGTTGATATAAAAATTTTCATAGAAGTATGTATATAATAAAAACTGGCTTCAGTGCCAGGCTGGTAAATGTTGAACAACTGACTCTCCAGGAGAAGTAAAAATTCTTGATTTGCTCATTTCTATTGTGTAAAGGCCTCCTTCTCTCATTCACTTAAGGCTGCCACTATGACATCACTAAACAGAGTTGAGTAGACATCCACATATTGTAGGTGAGCTGGTTTCAGCATACCACTGCTTGGCACCTTTATGCAAGGAAATTATTTTTGTTATAAAATATATCATGAAAACTTATTTTACTCCTTGCTTTGTTTTCTTACCCAAAGTGATGATATCTTTCAGTTATCTATATATCTTTATAAATTAAAAAGTGTTTTTATTAACTTACCTTTGAATAACTGGTGTAGGCTGTGTCTTCTGAATAAAACCTATCACGTATTTGACCCATAGATATTGGCCTTGGCTCTATGACTGGCATTATTTTTCAAAATAATGGTAGCAGAACTTACACAAAAGTTTGTATTTGTATTTTGAGCCTCTGACAGTCCCTATAGGAAGAGTTTCCCCCAGGTAGCTGATCCTTTCAGCCTGTACCTGGGAATGAACTATTGTGGTACAGAGTAGTTCCAGTCACTGAAGCCCAAAGAATTGCTGCCCAGAGTAGCCCAAACTAGACTCAGAAGAATAAATTACAGCTGTTTTAAATCACTGAATTTTGGGGAAGTTGTAACTTAACATTATTGTGTACAGTCTGCTGGTATAATACTTTTATACTTGTTCTTCCCTGTTATTTTCACCTGGTATTTTTTCTCTTCCTTAGCTAGTGGACTCAACTGACAAATACTGCAGAGCTTAAATCAGTGTCTCTGAAACTGTGGTCAGTAGATTAAACAAGGATACAGGTTATGAGTTAACTATCATCATCATCATCATCATCATCATCATCATTATTCACTATATCACCTGTTAGGCTTGCAGATCAATGGGTTTCACCTAAAATTTCAAAATCTCTGGGGTAGAGACCCAGAAATTTGCATTTGATCAAGCCTTATAGCTTCATAGTTTATTCCAAATGATCAGTATAATTGATCTCTCTCAATGAATAGTTTCTGATTCTCACACACCATATTTGGCCAATTCAGTTATTCCCTTTTCTATTGTTCAAAAGCATTTAGTGATTAAAAATTATGACATATTTTTCATATATAAAATCAGCCTCAGTGTTTCTAAGCAAGTGTTATGTTTTATTCATCATTTTTATGTGTAGAAATGAACCTCTAGTAGGTTTTCAATACATGTTTGCAGTTAAAAATGAATTCAGAAAAAGAAAGAAAGAATAACAATAGAGAAAAAGATGACTTCAGACTGGCACTGGGGACCAGAGAGAGGGGATATCCTGCCTTTAGAGTCTTAAAAGGTGGCAGTTGGACAAGGATAAATTTTGTGAACTTAGTAAATTTGTCTAAGGCTACAACCACCTGATTAACCTTGACATCAAGGCCTCTGAAAAGTATGTCATGAGTTTGCACCACCTACACATAGGAAATTCGAACAACTTGGAATTTAGAAATGGACCTTCAAGATAACATATACATTAATTAATTAAACACTTTGTCTAGAGAGATTTTGGTTAAACTCATAGCTATTCTGAAAGAAGTCCTTGAATCCTGACTTCTTTAAAAATTACGAATTATGACTCTTTGTTAACCCAAATTTATATTTATGGAGCATATTATATAAATATATATAATTTTATATGATTTGTGTGACTATATTTTTAAAAACTGAAAAAAAATGCATGCACATTTTTCTCATTCAATTAACAAAAGACTTAAATCTTTCTACTCTCTTGCTCCAGAATTCGTACCTGGATTAATGATATTGTATCTTTCAACATTTACTCAATGTCTTACTGTGCTCTGCCCTCGTATGGCAGCTGTGAAGCATTATTCAATGTGTAAAGATATTATTAAGTCACATCTCAGTTGTATGAAGGTGCAAGGTAGATGTGAAAGCAGAGGCTTGACCTAAGACTTTAGTATACAGCCTTCTTCCCTTTTGATAAATAAACTTAAACCTAAAGAGATTAATTCAACCTATTCCACTGTGGCCTGCAGCCTTGAAAGTATAAAGAGATGCCAAAGGCTTCACAATCAGATAACAACATGCTCTTGTTATTTTCTACAGTGGAGCAATAGAGTAGAGATACTATTTGTAAGGAAATCCCTGACCTACTTGAATGCTTACCTTTTTATCCCACTGAGAGTCTTATTCAACCTGGAGAAATGGATAAACAGAGGCCAGCAGTAAATTATTTGGTTTTACAGCTTTATATCATATAACAGACTTTGAAGCCTTTAAAAATCAGGGGAGCTTTGTTAGACTAGTATAATTAATCCCATAATAATAACACTAAGAAGGAAAAATGGAAATGGGAGGATTTACATGTCCAAGAGAAAAATATGCCAAGTATGTGGGAGAATGAGGGAATCTCTGGCTGAGAAATCAGGTTAGGAATTTCACTGACCTGACTAAAATCACACAGTAGGGATTAGGGGAGAGGAAGCTAAATATGTAATTTGAGAGTTGTTTTGACTGATAATGATACTTAAAATTCAATGTTCTTCTCACATGACATTAAAAGCTGCTACTTTCAAAACTAATAAGTTGAAATGACAATTTCCTTCTCATATGTGATTAAATATGAGACAATCTAGCAAAGAAGCCAAAGTACTTTCAAACAGAATTTTAAAACTTAAAAACCAACAAGCACATTTTAATTCCTATTAAAAATATATATGCATTATCATATTTTTTCCTACTCAGGTCCATCCTTTTATTTTGCCTCATCTATGATAGCAGCAATTACTAATTTTTCACCAGGTAAGAACTTACAAAGCTTCACTAAACTCAGGCTGTTTCTACTTGTAAAAACATTAATTGTTAATTTGATCTCTTCTAATGGAAATGAAGCACACACACCCAGTCAATCTTCTGAAGTAAATATGGAACGAATATATTTTTTCAGAAATCAAAAGAGCATATCCTCCTCCCATATTTTTGATTAAGGAATTAAGACTCTATAATAGAATTGGAATGCTTGGTTAATTGTCATTGCTTGCATAAATGAGTGCCCTCAAAAAAGTGCTTAGTAGGACAAAGCTATGTCAGGACATTTTCAGATGATGTTCAAGAGTTTCTGTGTGTCTCCTAGTATAATTTTCATGAATTATAATGATCAGAGTTTAGGCTATTTCTATAATAATAACCATGGCAAGTATTTATTAAACACTTACTATGTGTTAGATTCTTTACATACCTTAATCTTTTAATCTTTTTACTGCCCACCCAATAATCATTTCAGTTAGGGAAAAAGGATAAGCATTAGAAAGATCACACTTTGGGCGAGGTTCCACAAGGGCAAAAGTAGACATGACACCAAGCAGTCTATTTCAATCTTAAACTGATGACCTTAAGTACTTCAAATTGTATATCACAGGTTCTGTATCCTATTCTAACAAAACAGTAATTATTTTCTTATTTCAAAGAATTGAAAGTTTGCATCGTAACTTCTTTTTATTAAACATAAGTTGAAGCAAGATTTTCTAACTACTGACTTCTCTTCTGCTTTTACACAGCATTATATTTTGTAGTCAATTGGATATAACTAAACTATGTACCTAGAAGAATATTGAATTAGAGGCATATCTTACCAAAAAAAAAAAAAAAAAAAAAAAAAGACGCCTCTGTTGTCAATGCCAATTGCTGAATTTCAGTCAAATTAAAGTAAAGGCCATCTTAGAAATACAAATAATCATAGACATTTATTATTTTTTGAGAACTAAGCTCTTTTGCTTTTCTCATTAAATTCTCACTTTAACCAATGAAATATGCTGTCTACATTGGGAAAAAAAAAACACATAAAACATGTTGATCTTAATTTATTCCAATAGCATTTTTCCACTATACAGAGCTTTGTCTTTACTAGCATCTACAGTTCCAGATATTTAGAGGCTGCTCTGAAAAGGAGAAAATAGGAAGAAATGAAAACAAGGAGGAAGCGTTTTGTTTTATTTTCCAGTTTCTATAAAGATATTTTGCATTTTGGTTAGAACCTCAAAAATATTTGTTGCACTAAAATTTAAATTTCTCATTTAGTGTCTTGGTGAAATCCCTGCATGAATATTTTTATCTTAAACAACAAATCCACAAGGAGATGTTTAGTACATATGCAAACATGCAGGATTAAAGAACGTGTTCCCTGCCCTCAGGAACATTTAGTCTAATCAAAGACATCTTTGAATTATAAATGGAAAAACAACACCTGCACTCTAAATAGTTTGTGATAAGTATCAAAGCCACAGCAAAAACAGTGTGATGTGCAACATATTTAACTAGTCAATATGTCTGTTTTGATTTCTTTTACTTTGGCACTTTCATAACAAAGGTCCATAGGTCATTACAGTCCCCTTTAGCAGAAATAAACTGAGGATGCTGGCCATTTACAAATGGCCTAAAGTTTGCGGGGGAAAGCTGCATACTGGGCATTTATCTGGCAGGATTCTGGCACCATTATCAAGGCTTCCATCTCTCTACAAACTCATCTATGTCCAGGGGTTGTGGGGATGGGGGAAGAAGTGGAGAATTCTGGTATGTGGATGCCATCTTGGGCTAATGGGTAGAGAAATGGAGTAGTAGCTGTCCCCCAGCAGGGCCCATGAAGGGAGACATAGGTGACTATCTTGGACTGCTGGAGGAATCAAAGATTTTCCTGGAATCCTGGGCTCCTGGTATACTCTCTCCTGTGACAAGTTTTAACCCCTAATTGCTGAATATTAGGAAGATTAAAGAGTCTCAGTGAAAGGTAAAGGGCTAAGGCAATAGTTATGAATAAATTTCAGATGATTAATAACAAAGGGTAGAAAGGATCAATTCTGATTGGATTGGTAGGAAACAAGTAAACAAACAAAGAGTATTCCAGATAAGCAAGAAGGATTGGTTAAGGAGATAAGAATTGTGTAACAACTGAAGAAAATTAAAACAAGAATAAGTGAGACGAGACAATACAAAAGTGTAAAGAAAAGGATAATACATATTCCTTATGTTCAATTTACAGTGATGGACCAGTCTGTAGTAATCATATGATTTCTTAAGATGTTAGAGGGATAGAAGCAAAGAGGTTAAATAAGGTATGGCATCAAAAGCCAAATTAAAACATATTTATGGTATTCTAGAAGCAATAAATAGCCTTTGAAAAACATTCTAATAATAAAGAGACCGCCTTCTTTAAAGGTTTATAGTTTATGGTAATGGTGAAAAAGAACTTCAGATAATAATAATAAAAAAAAAACAATAAGATTGACTTGAAATGTATGCTTGTCGCATAGGTAACTTAGCATCCCCCAATTCTTACTGCCCTTTCCTTAAATTAAATTGTAAGGTAGATTCAGCTAGTCACAAGACATGTTTCAGGAAGCAATTGCCTGAGAATCAGTAGATGGTAAAGTCAAGAAAACTTTAACTTTCTGGACTTTCCCTCCTTGCATAAACAATATGAACAAACATCTGTTTATTTGATCATAACCAAAGAAGCATTCTGTAGAAGTCACATGTCTTCATAACATGCATGTCTTCATAAACATCTTTAAATGTATGTACCTTTAATCGTGATCAAAGTGCTGCATTCTTTTGGAGTTATGCTTATGCCTCACTTGCACATAGCAACCATGATAAAAGACTTACCAACTTCTGGTTATGCGCAGACGATAAAGCGTGGAACTGTCATCTCTCCTTCAGCTGCTAAGGATGAGAACTCCATGTAAGCACCTTAATAAATGCTTGCCAAGTTGTACTTGAATGACTCATTCTTTTGTTTGATTTATCCCTCTTAGTTTGGAGGGAAGCTGTCATTTTATACAGTTCCTCGCTATACTCAGAACAATGTTGCTGTTAATATCTACTTGTCTTTCATAGGTGGTCATATGAAAACAGTGAATAACTTTTAAAGTTTTTTCCAACTCAATATTTATTAATATTGATCCAATAAGTGAGATAAATCCATTGCCAGAAATTGTATTCATGATATCAATTGCTGATGTTATTTTAAGCTTTACTTGTGCATTGGGAAGTATTAGATTTTGAAGTAAAATTGTCTGATCTACCCATGATTTGAACAAAGTATTTTTGAAGTAAAATTATAATAATAATACTTACAGGACTAATAATTCAATTGGCTATATAATAAAGTTTTTCCCCTGTTGTTCTAGAATTGAGACTAAGGCATAAAGCTAAGGAAAAAAGGACCCTGTGTATCCCAAATTTTAAATGAGTAAGAGCACTAGGGACCAAATCTACCTTAGGAATTCTGTGGAGTGTCAGATTCAGCCCTAAAACACACTGCTTCTCTCTACCTTTTATATTCAGTTAGATAAAAGGAGAACTGAGATAAAAGGCATATTCAGATTTGGAAAATAACAGTTTTGTGTTGAGACTATTTTTCCCTTTCCCAAGGTAGTAAAGGGAAGGGTAGTAGGATTACTTCCCTAAGGTCAAATGGGGTCAGGTTTCTCAAAAGAGGTATACAGTCCCATTGTTCATAAAATGGATGTACTGGGTCTACAACAGCAACAGATCTAAAGCTACCTCCTCCCTACTCCTGCTCTGAACTGCAGAGTGGTACTAAATGTCTAAGAAGAATTTCGTGGTTTTAAGAATATGCAATCAATGTCCTTTTCAGCAAAGTTGTGTAGAATTTAACCTAGTTCCTTCAATTTTAAAATATACACAAACAACCTATCAAACGACTTTTGAAAATGAGAAGTATATAAGTGACTGCCATTATCTGTTTTTCCATTCTTATCTCTCAATAAAAGCCTTGATATTTTAGCTGAACACATGCTGAACCAAAATAAAAATTATGTTTTCCAGCTCCTCTTGCACCTAAGTGAGGTAACGTGACTAATTTGACTTAATTTGGTTAAATTTTGGCTAATGAGATATCAGCTGAAGTTGTGTGTTCAATTTCCTGGAAGTACCTTTAAGGAAGAGAGAACATGCCCTTTTTTTCTGGTTTTCTTCTTCCCTTCTGAAAGAATTCAGAAGTGATAACAGGAGTTTGATCTTCTGTTATAGGTAGAATGATTATATAATTTATTGTCTAACCTGGAATCGATTGGACAGTGAAAGGAGGTGATTTTAATATTTGATTTGGAGCAACAGGTGTAACATAAGAATATCCTAGGAAAATCAAGATATCTTGTTTCTCTAAACTTGGCTCTGTAAGAAGAATCTTAGTAATGAGGATAGAGGAGGTAAAAAAATATGGAAAAAGCCTATATATCTGGTAACTTCCCATCTCAATACTTCAAGTGTCTTCTAGCCATCACTTACGTGAAAGCATAATGTATTACTATCTTTTTGGAACTATAATTATTTGATGTTTTCTTCCATATGTAATAGAATCTATTCCTAACTAGCACAACATTTGATATCAGTACCTGGTACTACATATACAGAATATAAAATGTTTCATTGTCTTTTATCTGGAACACTATAAACAGTGAAGACACAGTTATTGTAGTTTGGAGACATGACTACATTTTTTATGTCTTGGCAAATTTTTGGTTAAGTTTTTCCCTACTGTATCATGGGATAATTAGGAGGTATTGCCTTTGTACTCAATCTTTCATTGCACTGTGACTGGGGAAGGTGGGGGCAAGTTTTAAGATAGAGACTAGTAAGTAATAAATACGAATGTTTATGCTCGTGATCATGACGAGAAAAGGGCATTGGTTGTAGGTGTTTATACATGGAATTGATCAAAAGCTAACAGATAGAAAGTCCATTAATCAAGGACCTCTGACTTCTTAGAATTGTAATTCTAATGGGGGACACATACAATAAACTATAAATGTATATTTATTTCTTGGCAATAGCAGTGACTCTGTGATGGCTCTAATTCTTAGTGGAGCAGAGCTGCTATTTCTGCTCGTTGGTTTAAGGCCTTAAGGCGGGTAATGCCTTTCTGCAGGTCGTAGATCCTAGATGCCTCAACAGCCTCTGTTGGTACTCTTAATCCTGCCCAAACCTTACTAAATACACCCTCTGTGAGAGATTCTTTACCATGTGAGTTAGAATCTGGTCATGCAAGTATCCCCACTCATACTCCATGTGAGAATGACACGGCAAGGACCTCTAGTGTATATTCAAAGAAAGGATTTTGATAAGTAATCATGGAGCATATTAAATAAATATTTATCTCTATTATAATTATAGATTTTAAAACTGAAAGAAATTTTTGAAATATGGTGTTAATGCTCTGTTATTTGACAAATGAAGTAAATAAGGCCCAAGTTGTTTTGTTTCTTTTCTGTTGTTGGTTTTTGGTTTGAGAAAGGTCTCAGACCATGTTAATGACAGAACTAGGATTAGTATTAGTGTCTTTTAATTGTTACTTCAAGGTGTGTGTTTGTGTGTGTGTGCACACGTGTGCATGAGTAAGGTTCCCCAGCATGAGCATTAAAGGCAGATACATCACATTAGATTTATAGGTAGAAAAATCCAATTATCATGACAAGAAACCATCAGGTAATAAAGAAAACCTCTTAGTTAATTCCACTTATTTTTGTCCCTTTTAAAATTTAAATTCACTCTCAATATTTTTGCAGTTCTTTCATGTGTCTCCGGGTGTTAGTTTTGTGCAAATGGATCACAACTTATTTTCATGGTTGTTGACTTTATACTTCAGTATTAGATATAAAATAATGAATGACACACAGGAAGTCATAAGTTTATGAATAATTTCTGACATCTTGACTAACTACTTGAGACAGCCTAGAAAATTTTACTTTTATCTTTCTCTCTCCATTTACTCATTAAAAATTGTTTTGCCTATCATTCAAACCTAAGGACAAAAACAACAACAAAATAAATTTCTAGAATATTTGCCACAATTGAAACACATATTTTAAACAGGTTTACTATTATTATAGATGCGAGATTTTTTACTGACTGAGTTCTGGAACTGAACTACATTTACAGCTTATTTTCATTGAAAGTTTATTTTTCTTTCTCTTCAGTTTCTAAGTGACCAATTGACTTGACCAAAAGAGAGGGAATTTTATGTACAGTGTTCTTATTTATCTCAGATAAAGAGAATATTCCAACAGACAGCAGAAATAGATATTGCCTGATGAAGTCTAACTCCCAAATACTTCTCATTTAGTCATCATGATATATCTTACAAAAATAAAAATGTTTATAAAGATTAGTTTATGTGCTACTATATTGCTTCAATCTATTGCTGCTGAACTGTGGAAAGGCCTGAAATGAAAGCACATTAGTGGAACACAAATGTACATGGGCCTAATTTAAAATGAGAAGAAACAAAATAGGACAATGTTAAATGTTTTGTTTATATGGAGGGATTCAAAACAGGATTTCTTATTCAAAGGCACAACATATCCTGTAACTTTTACTTATTTCGAAAAATCTGTACATCGGAGTTTTAATATAAGGAATACAGGACTTTAGGGTGCTGGAAAAAAAAAAAGAAATGAAATAGATTTGCTATGGTGAAGAGATTTAAAATGGATTCTGGAGGTCATTCTGGAGATTACTCTCATGCAAATCTCAGCCAAACATCACAAACTGCCCAAATATTCTAGCCATAAGCAACACTGTCCCTCAAAACCCTAAGGACATTTGAACACCAGAAACAAACTACAAGAAACACAGCAAACTATCTAATTTGAAGGACAGTTAGAGCACTCCGAATACCCACCAATCACAAACAACTTATGTAGTCTTTTTCTTTCTCTTTAAAAACCCTTCCCTGGATGTTCCAAGTTGTGATACAATTTGGGTTTCTATATGAATCTGTGCTCCTTGAATTACAATTCAAATACCCCAAATAAATGCCTTTGTTGCTTTACAGCTTAATTTATTTCTCGATTGACAGTACTTTTAGGCAGAATTCTGGTTGCCAACCAGCAAAAGATAAGAATTTGGTATTGCCCTGTGAATACACCATAGTCTAGGGTTTAGACTTGAACATTTCAATCAGTATGTTGTAAACTTTGCATTAATTTAGAGGTGGCAAGACCTAAGGATAATGAAAGAAGAGCTATTGCTAAAAGAGGTGTAGTTAAAATTTTTAGAATATGTATTAAATCATACAAAATGAGACACATAACTAGATAATTGACCAGAACTTTGTATCATTTGGCTGGCATATTTTCCCCATGTAAGAAACTTATTTAGGCAATAAGACAAAAAGCAGAACATAGGCTCTTAGTTACAAAGTTAAGTTAAAACTTTCATTCCAGGATAGCCTAATTTGAGGTTCATAAATACAAGTTCAAGAAAAGATGAAAAGCAGTAACGAAGAATTGCTTGATCCTTGGAGAAATGAGAATAGTAAAGACTTTAGAACTCCTTTACTTAATAAATGCACTCAAATTAAAGAACTGTACTGTGACAGTTTGAAGTTCTTTTGTGAATCCCAGAAGAGCATGTGTTTAGAAATAATCCAGTTCTCTGAGTGTGGGGCCATTTGATTGGAATGACCCAGGTTGGATCTCTACCCTCGTGCTGGGTCTCATATAAATTGAGAACACACAGAGAGAAAGAAGAGACACAGAGAAAGGGAGTTCTTCCATTTTGACCCTGCCATATGAGAGAGAAGACTCCAGGTTCACCTACAGCTGCAGAAATACAGAAAAGCCCTGAAAGGCACAAGGAGATGAGACCCAGGTAGAGAAGCCTGATCACCATAGCTGAGCGTGAGGAGAAAATAGAGAAAGCCAGCAGACCCACCATCTTGCCATACCACGTGGCAGGACTTTAGGATCTGCTAGCAGCCAACCTTTGGTGAGGAAGTATCTTTGGTGATGCCTTGATGTGGACATTTTCATAACCTTGGAACTGTAAGATTTTCACTTAATAAAACCTCCATTATAAAGGCCAACACATTTCTGGTATTTTTGAATCAGCAGGCTTTGACAAACTAATACATGTACTATCATCTTAGTATATGGTTTTGCTTTTTATTTAGTTACTGTGAGTGTGAGCTTGGATGTTGAAAACTGGTAGATTTCGTAATACTTCTAATAGGCAAAATAAAAAGTGGCAGCCTATGTTGGATTCCCCATTATTTAGTTTATTTGTTCTTGTGGATCAGGGTTTCCTTTGGATGTAGCCAACAGTATTATCAACAGTGGTCATACTTACACAGATTTAGTTTTCTTATGTAACAGATGCTTAAGGGAAAAGTTAATAGTGTGGGCCTTTGCCATTTTTTTGTTCTTTCATCCTAAATGTATTACTTTATCTTCAAATGATTTAAAAAAAAATAATTTCCTTAACCCAGGCTGGAAATTCAAGGAAATTTTAATAACAAAAGGCTCCTTATTAAGACATATTTCTTTTACAATGTAGGACTCCCTTCCCAAGCAATTCCATGTACATCTCATTGTCCTGAATTGTATCAGGTGACCCCTGACTACAATATTACGAGCCTCTTTAGAAGAAAGAAGAAGGAGATGGTTGTTGAAGGCTTTGGATAGCCAATGAGCAGCATAGGTCAGCTAATCCATGAACTAGTTTGCAAAATTCTGTCCTAATGCATCTAGTCTATCCAGGAGAGTCAACCCTGCGAATGGGAACAATTGAGTTTTTTTCAAGGTAAACTCTCTTACTGAAATTGTCTCTGTGCAGGCACCTTGCTTTATATCTAAAGTTGACTTTCTTCTTTTCATTTCATTTCTGATAAGCTCACCCCTACCTTCCTTCAGATTGTTATTTTCTGTCTTAAATACATTTAATTTGGTTAAAATCAAATATTACCTGGGTAAGAAATCATTCTCCCTTTTAAAATAAAGTAGGATTCCATTATCTCTGTAGAGATTTATTATGTGTTGACTTTGCTTACATGTCATAATACCACTTATTGAAAGATTTATGGAGTGCTTTATTGTCTTTATATATGTAGAGATTGTATTCTACATTTTCAGCATGTTTATGGCTTGAGATATATATGACAGCACAGTTTGTTTTGCAAGCAAGTGAGTGCATCTGCAATGCTCTTCTGATTACATCGCTCATGTGGTAAAAATGCCTAGAAACTCCATGAACTTTAAGTGAAACTCTTGATGAAAAATAAAAAAACGTTCATATCTTTATTTCAAAAACTACATAGTGCCAAAGCATTATTAACAAAAATCATACACCACATTTTTCTACTAAAATGGTGAACCAATGTGCAAGGAAAAATGTGATTATTTTTTCTTGAATTCTACTTACTCTTCTCCACAAGTGTTTTTAGGAATATCACACAGGATGGGAAGGAGAGAAAAGGGGAAGGGAAGGGATGGAAAGGGAAGGGAAGAGAAGGGAAGAGAAGACATTTCAAATTATATATGGATTGTCCATACCTTATACACTCTGGACAGCTCTAGAAATACCTTTCTTAGTTAATATGAAAATTATTTTAATATAAACAGTTTCAAGAGGTCATCAAATGTTCCTTAGCATGATAATGCTAGCATTATGTTTTGTAATGACCAGGGTCGGTGTAATATTATTAAGATGTCTTATTTTATTCATGAAAAACAACTTGCCATCTTTGGAAGAAAATTAATATTCCTTAGACAGGCTCTGTGCTTGTTCTTAAACAATTTGTGAGGTAACAAGCACATTATTGATTGAACTAGAAATGGGACAGCCACCAACAATCAAAAGAGCCTCCCAATTCAAGGTACCAGAAACCATTCTGGTCTCAGACTCACTTTGGTACAAATATAAACTAGGTTAATGAAACTATCCATTAGTACAAGGACACTTGAAATAATGTCGTTATAAGACAAAAACTTTCTAATCATCAAGTTATCTGTCTTTTATGAGGAAGGTGTGTGTATCCCAAGGGATTCAAATCCAAATCCTTCAAGGTCATTGAAGAACGGTTTCATGAGTAATCTTATGAAGAAACAAAATTTTAAAAAAATTTTTTAAAAATTGAAAACCAAGATTATGGAATATGGCAGAATATATCTGGGAAATGTGAAATGTTACACTGAAGACCCAAGGCTGAAGTTTCAACCTGAGTTAGTGATCTAAAATCCCAAATCTTGGACCAATGGTCCTGTCCTGCTCTTTTATGTAGTCCCAATCTATAATGTATTGGCTTGCATAGCTCAACATGGAAGGAAAACTTGGGGATTGTAACCATATTGTCAGGCATTGTCTTAGGGAGAGGTTGACAAGTACTTGTTCTCTTACTGTGTGGAGCCCTATGTGGTTTGCAAGTATCCCTGAAGCAAGAGCCTGCTATGGCATAAAATGTCAAGAACTGTGAAGAGCAAAGATTTTTACCTACTTGCAAGCCAACAAGTTAGCCTGGCAGAGTATTTTGTTGTTGTAGTTTTGTAGTTGTTGTTGTTTTTAATTAGGTAACTTGTAGGTTTACAGAAAAATATGCATGAAAACTACAGTAATCCCATTTATCTTCCCACATTATTAAAACTTTGAATTAGTGTATCACTTTTGTTACAATTAATGAAAGAATAATATACTATTACCTGTAGTCCATAGTTTACATTAGGGTACATTTTTCCCCATATATTATCCTAATAACACCCTATATTAGTAACTTTTATTAACACCTTGCATTAGTGTGTTTTATTTGTTATAATTTATGAAGAAACATTTTTATAATTGTACTATTAACTATAGTCTATCTTTTAAAATATGGTTCACTATGTTGTACAGTGTTATGTTTTCTCTTTCAATTTTTATTTTAGTAACATATATATGATTTAAAATTTCCTCTTTTAACCACATTCATATATATAATTCAGTGCTGTTAATTACTTTCACAGCATTGTGCTACTATCACCACCATCCATTTCCAAAATTTACAATCAACCCAAATAGAAATTCTGTACAAATTAAGCATTAACTCCCCATTCCCTACCCTATTAACCTATATTCTAGATTTTAACTATAAGTTTAGACTCGCCAAGTTCTGAGGATAGTGCATAATATACAAGACTCCTGGGTCAGAAACTTAGGACTTTAATACTCACAAGGAAATCAGGAGGCAGAGTACCAGCACTGTTTTTGCACTGGTTCCCCCAAGCAAGAATTCCCTTAGGGCAATATGAAGAGGCCCATGAGACACCTACACCATTATCTATTTTGTTATAGGAAAAGAGCTCTGAAATTAGGGGACTGGAATCTTCCATAATCGTCAGTGAGCATTCCTTCTCTTTGGTCCAGAGGAAGAAACACTTTTTGTCCTTCAGTGTTATTTACTATACATACATCTTTGACAAAAAATAGACCAGAAAAAAGGAATTCAGTGGCTTCCCTAAAGACATGCAGAAATGAAAAAGACCTCCAGGTAAATGTCTCCCAAAGTAAGAGAAAAGCCTCTCTGAATAGGACATCATAAAGGGCTGGCTGGTTGTAGGAATCAGGAAAGAGAAGGAACTCCTACAAAGCCAGGAATTCAATTATAAATTAAATACATCATTTTTAAAGCTTATGAGTATATGTTTAATCCCTTGTGGTAACTTGAAATTGTTTTATGAATCCCAAAAAGAGAAAGATTATGTTTGTGGGCTGGTTCACTCCTGTGGGTGTGATCTTTTTTGAATTGGACTACCTCTGTGAGGCGTGACTCAGGTTTAGTCTCCGCCTTTTTGCTGGGTCCAGTTAAAAAAAACAGAGACAGACCAGAAAAGAGAGCTCTGCCATTTTTGATCCTGCAGTGTGACAGAAAGAATGTGCTCAAGCAGCTGAGGCCCCAGGGAGAGAAGATCTATTTGTCTAATAACTTGCAGTTGAAATCGGGAAGAAAGTGGAGCAGCTGAGCCTGAGAGAAGAGGCCCCATAAGAGAAAAGCCCTATGACTGATTGCCCTCACCTGACCTCCGGGAGAGGGTGCAGCCTGGAGAAGAAGAGACCAGGCAGAGATTGCTGGCCATCTTGCTTCAACACGTGGCAGCTGACTTGAGTGAGAAAGCATATCTTACGGTGCCTTAGGTTGGACTTTTCATGGCCTTAGATCTGCAAACTTTTACCCGCAATAAATACCCTTTATAAAAGCCAACACATTTCTGGTACTTTGCATTGGCACCCTTTGGCAAAGTAAAACATCCCTTAAGAACAAAAAGTATTGCTTCAGGAAAGAAAAGGGTAATGAAAATATTTATGAAATGTCTGAAGACGTCTTTATTTTCCTTAGCTGCTATCCTTCCATTTATGTACATATATATTATTTTGAACAAAAAATATTTGTTTTTCTTGTTATACAGATTAAACAAACAATAATCTAAATGAAATGCAACTAGGTGGTAGAAACATGATAAAACAGAATCTAACATCTGTTTTAGTTTGCTAAAAGCTTCTGGGAGCAATATATCAGAAATGGGATATATTTGGTTAAAAGCTTAAGTTCTGAGACCATGGAAGTGTCCAAATCAAGGCAACATCAGTGATGCTTTCTCACTGAGCTGCGGCTGTAGGCAATCAGGCACAAGGTGATGCTTCTTGTCTCTCTTCTCTCCTGTGGTCCTCATTGCTTTTGGCTTCTATCTAAAGTGGCTTCCTTGGCTACCAGCACTTTCTCTCTCAGCTTCTGGGTTCCTCTTTTTGCTGTGTCTGTGGCTTTTTATTCCTCCATTTATAAAGGAACTCATTAAGAGGATTAAGCTCCTCCCCCTGTCATGCAATCTATCAAAGGCCCTTAAATAAGTAATTTAATCAAAGGTCCCACCTACAATGGGTTTACATGCATACAAATATATTAACTCTTAGAACATGATCTTCTGGGGTCCATTCAATTTCAAACTGTCACACTGATTGGAAATGGAAATACTTAAATGTAAGAATATTCCTTTATCTAGACTTATGAATACATAATAATGCAATGTTACTTTTATAGATATAATTCAATTAAATATAATCTTTGAAGAAAAACTTTTTCAATTGACTTAATTTTTGAAATAATTGGTTACTTTATGTACCCCCTGTGCCAACAGTAGGTCTATGTCAAAGCTGAAGAATACCAAGCTTGGGAAACTGCAATCTTTTAAAGGAGTAGTAGCAATCCTGCCCTATCTTTGCTCTGGAGGGAGGTATTATTTTTATTATTCTTGTCAGGAGACAAATCTGCCCTCTGCCCCTAAGGGAGATATTACTTCTGTCTTTATAGACTGTTTGCTATACAATTTCCTTAGGATTTTCTGGAACACAAAAAGCCATTATTGCCCATGAAGAACACACCATGAGGGGACCACAAAGATTCACATTCTTATATAATACCCTTCTCTTGAGTGTGGGCAGTACCTGGGACTTGGTTCTAATCAATACGATATGGCAAAGGTGATATGGTATCACTTCCTTGATTTGGTTACAAGATATACATATATACTGTATATGTTATATTATGTATTTAATATTATTCATTATGTCATATATTCTATTCTAGTTTATTTATTCTATTCTATTCTATTTTACTTATTATATGTTATACATTATGTAATGGGACCCTATCCTCCTTAAAGGCAACAAAGAAAGACTTTTCTGCAGGCCTTGTAGAACCAAGCAGCTATATTACTGACTACCTATGGAGTGGAGAGGACCATGTGACAAGGAACTACTGATGACCTCTAGGAAATGCACACAACATCCAGCCGACAACTAGTAAGAAACTGGGGCCTTCAGTCATACATCTGCAAGAAAATAAAATCTAGCAATAACCTGAACTTGAAATCAGTTTATTCCCTAGTTGAGGATACAGATGAGAAACCTAGCCTGGTTGACACATTAAATGTAGTCTTGGGAAACCCCAAGCAGAGGACCCAGGTAAGCTGTGCCTGGACTGCTGACCCACTGAAAATTAGGGATAATAAATGTACGTTATTTTAGGCTTCTAAATATGTGTTAATTCATTGCACAGCAATAGGTAACTAATTCAGTTCCTTTACTCTATAAAGATAAAGAAACGCCAGAGGTCCATGGAGAATGCTCTCTGAACATTGTACTAAGGCTCTGGCAACTATATAGCTAGCAAAAGTAGGTAACATTCCCAATTATATAAGGAGACCAACAATTACAACAAGACATACTTTAAAAGAGTCCTTTAGGAGTACAATTATCTCTGCATTTTTCTTTTTTTTTTTTCCCCACACAAATACTATAAAACATGTTTTATTTGCAAGGTGCTATGATCAAAGTTATATGATATAAAAATTAATCAGAAGTGGATAATGCCTTAAAAAGTTTACAGTCTAGTAGCAGAGGTAAAATACTGACTTGTAATTCAACTGCCACATTCTTTGTTGGGAAGCAGTCTCAGCCCCACACAGATAAATGCCCCATACACAATTATGTAAAGTGTCTAACTCATTCTTTTCCAGAAAATGTCATGTGTTGAGTACGATTAAAGAGAAAAATTTTATCTTAGCATCAAAATTTCCAACACCCGCATAACAAAAGGATATGTTGGAGGTGAGAACACCCTTGAGATACTTAGTGTACAATGCATAATCACTTGACAGCTTTCCCAGAATCCTCAGTTATGCCAGTAACTATACAGCTTTTGTTTTGCTAAGAGGCATATGCAAACTGAAAGATAGTGTTGAATTATTTAGGGAAAGGCAATTTTAGATGCTATTTGTGGACAGGGGAATGGGAAAGGTAGAAGGTGATGTAATGTTGCAGCTTGTGGCCAGAGAAGATCTCTTGAGCAAAGTCAGGAGATTATATGGCTATCTCTGTATTTATCTCAACATCTATTTAAAATATTCTTTCATATGTTGGTCAAGGAAAATGATTTTCCATGTATTCCTTAACATTTCAATAGATTCTATAATTCTAGGTATGATTTCTTTAAAGAATGAGATGAAGTATTAAGAGATTCTTTCTCAAGGTCAGTGCAGAGTCAGAAAACCAAGGGCTTGCTTGGGAGCCTGGCTATATATGAATTACAATTTTAATGTACTTTTAAATTTTTCATGCCTATCTCTCTCCAGGAAACGTATGGAGGACTCTTTTGGATTTCTTTAGGATAATATATGCATGCTACTCATATTTGGATGCCACAGTGCATGGTGGCAGGCATATAACTAGCACTTTAACTTTCTTTATAATTAAATGAATAGATGAGGACTCTGTAGTCAACTTCATATAGAAATGCTGTGGTCATAGGCTAAAAGAGAGATAAGGCTAGTGGTTAGTGCATTGACTTCCACAGAATTTCTTCTGTTTTTCTAAATCTTGCTTATAAGTATTTCCTTAATTGAAACATTTAGTCATCATGCTTTATTAAGAATAACTTATCTCCCAAAGGACAGGACAAATCAAGTGCCTAATATCTTGCCAGATTATGAATGTTGTTTCCATTCTTGCCAAACCAGTGCACTATCATGTGGGGGAAAATAAATTAATAGTAAGATGAAGTCTGACTGGTATTAGCACTAAAATATGTGATTCTCCAAAATGTTATTTGAGAAATCAAATTACTTTTAAGTGATTACACTGAATTACTTTTTAAATTTTGACAACAATACTAAATACTAACATGAAATAAAAATTTTCAAAACATGATCATAAGTGTAACACCTTGCTTTGTTTATATTTGCAACAAAAATAGAATACACTCTCAAAACTTAGTTGAGGACAGTTCTTACTCTTAAAGAGTCAGCAAGAATATGCACATATCTGCAAAAAGATTGATTATATTATTTTCAATCATGGGGATACAAAATTTAGATTCTTCATGATAGCCATGACCCAAATCAACAGGATTTATTTTAATTAAGAATTAAATATAAGTGTATTAGGTATTTATATAATTTGACTGCAGTTTTAAACATGAACACCATGTAAACATTATATGTTTGAATTATAAGCTAAATAATAAATTATGTAAAAGTATATGTTAGGCAGCAAATTATACAGTAGATTGTACACTATAGTATAAATTATACATAACATTATACAAATATGAATTATATATGTATTTCTCTTTATTAGTGCTGAATACTGATCACAGATGAATGTCACTTCTATATTACATAAATCATGTATGATATCTGCAACAAGATTTCAAGCAATAAAACATATATACTCTGCTTTTAGAAATTGAAATTTTTAATCCAAAGAATTCATATTATATAAACATATTAGAGCAGACACAGAAACTGGAAAACACTATTTATAAAAACAAAGTATATGCAGGATTATTATTCCTTGTGTTGGTTACAATTCTTTGTTGCAAGTTACCAAAACCCACTAAAGACATCTTAAGAAAGCATGGACTTTTACAAAGAGCAAATGGGATTTATTTCCAATGGAGGCCCTAGAGCAACTCCAACAAGCTCAGGTACATTATTTTTGGATTAGAAAACCTTTAGTGAGGATACCTTTTCTGAGCCTCAACTTCAGTCATTCCCTAAATTTCAAGCCTTGAGAGGTGTCTACACCTGAAAAACCAAAAGCTGCAGAGTTAATTGCTAAAAGACCTACTGGAATTACTGAACTTGGTTTATTTGTTAGCATGTTTTTGTTTTTGACATGTCTACTAATTTTGTTGCCATAGACATAATAAAACATTTTAGAATTTAATTTTTTTCCTTTTGGAATAACAATAAACAGTAGAAGGAATTTTGTAGCTAAGAATAAAATCTCTTTTGAGAAACACAAAAGCAGGAGTTGAGTGTTCATAGTCAGGTTAACTAAAATGCTTTGATAAATTTCAACAAGCACTAAAATATCTTAGGAAGTTTCATGAAAAAGATGGTAAAAACCTTTTTTTCATTTAGCTAATTATGTTTTAGAGTTCATTCTATACAAACATCATAATTTCAAGGCTTCTGGAAAGTGAAGTCAATTAGACAAATCCCCTACTCATACAGGTGAAGAAACTGAAACTCCTCAAAATAGAATGGTGTCACCCAGCTAGTTCATAAGAGAGAAATCAGCAAGAGTTACATGCTTGGAATACGTATACACACATCCATGCACATACACATATAAGCATCTCTACCAGTTTCCTTCACATTTCAATATCTATTCACATTGATATCTATACAAGCATATATTTCGTCCAGATGTTCAATTTGATAGCATTTCAATACGTTTACCTTTTTCTACCTCTTCTAAATTTATTTCATTATTTGTCTGTCTAGCTATCTATATCTTTCTATTTATCTATTACCTATTCACCTATCTTCCTGCCTATCAATCTATGCATTTCTCTACCTTGCTAGGTACATAATAAGAGATGAATGCAATAATATACATGATACAATAGAAAATATTTCAGGGGGAAACAAGAATTGAGTGAATCATTAGTTTATTTTATTCAAGTACTTATGTTATTGCTGTAATTTTATTGTTTTGCTTTCTAAATTTTTTTATTATAGTAAGATATATAAAACATAAAATTTCTCACTTAAACCACTTTCAGGTATAAAATTCAGTGATATCAGTTACTTTCACAATATTAGACTATCATCACCCACAATCCATTACCAAAAATGTTTTATCACCCCAAACACAAATGCTGTACTCATAAACCAATAACTCCCCATCTCCCCTATCCCCTAGCCCTGGTAACCTATAATCTACTTTCAGTCTCCATGAATTTGTATTTCTAGCTATTTCATTTAAGTGGATTCATACAATATTTATCCTTTTTTGCCTAACTTATTTCACTCAGCACAATGTTTCAAGGATCATCCATGTTATAGCATGTATCATAACTTTATTTCTTTTTACAGGTGAATAGTGTTCCATTGTGTATATATACTATATTTTGTTTACCCATTCATCTAGTGATAGATACTTGTGTTGCTTCCATCTTTTGAAAATTGTGAATAATGATACTGTGAACATTGGTGTAAAAATATCTGTTTGAGAACCTATTTTAATTCTTTTGAGTATGTACCTAGAATGGATTTCCTGGGCTATATGTCAATTATATGTTTAATTTTGTGAGGAAATGTCAAACTACTTTTAAAATTGGCTGCCCAATTCGTTATTTCCACCAACATTGTCCAAGGATTCCTTTTTCTCCTCATTCTTATCAGAACTTTTATTATTTTCTGGTTTTTTTGTTTTTTTTGTTTGTTTTTTTAATGACAGCCATCCTAGTGAGTGTGGAGTGGTACCTCAATTTGGTTTTGATATTCAGTTCCCTAATGTTGAATGATGTTGAGTATCTTTTTGTGATTATTGTCCATTTGTATATCTTCATTGGAGAAATGTCTATTCAAGTCATTTTCCCACTTTTAATCGGGATCTTTGTCTTTCTGTTGAATTGTAGGATTCATAATATATTTTGGATATTAAACCATCATCAGATACATGGTTTCCAATTACTTTCTCCCATTCTGCTGGTTGTCTTTTTACTTTCTTGATAGTGTCCTTTGATGCACAAATTTTTTAAATTTTATTTTGTTGAATTACAATTAATCTGTTTTTTTCATTTGCTATACATGTTACTCATTCAAGATTCCATTGACTAATAAAAGTCCTGAAGCTTTTCCTTATATTTTCTTCTAAAAGTTTTATGGTTTTAGTTCATATACTTAGATCATTGACACATTTTGAATGAGTTTTTGTATGTGGTGTTGGATAGGGGTTCAAATTCATTTTTGGTTGTTGATATCCAGTTTTCTCAACACCATTTATTGATGAGACAATTTTTTTCTCTGATGAGTGGACTTGTCACCCTTTTTAAATGTCAATTGGCCATAGAATATGTAGGTATTCAATAATATTTTAAATTGTAAAATAATTTGTTTTGCTTTAAAATATCTTTATATGTATCTACATATGCATGTTTTATTAATTAACATAAGTGTCTGATGCATGCTTTTTTATTAAAATATTTTTTTGCTTATCTCATTCTTACTTCACCAAAATCATTCTCAACCATTTTCAAAGGTAACCTATATTAACAAAGGTGAGTATATCCTAACAAATAACTTTGTGTTCTTAATTTTTTTTAATACTCATCCTATACTGATAAACATTTGGGCTATGTATATTTATAAGTATATGTATATTCTTATACATATGCATATTCTATGTTAAGCACATGCTTATATGAATAATTCTATACAGAGTTTATTGTCTTTTTGTAATATGATAAAGGATGTCATATACGTATCTTCCTGAAATTCATTTGTATTCAACATTACTTGGTGAAATCCTTCCATACTATGAGGTGTAGTCCCTATCCATTCTTTTTGGTGGTTGGATCCACATTATTTTCGTATTTGTATCACTACAAAAATGCTACAGTAAATATATTTGAACATATATCCTTAAATTCTGCTACTTTTATTTATAAGGAATATATTCTTATTAGGGAGATATCTGGTTGAAGGGTGTGTATATTTTTCACTTTAATAGATACTGTCATATTGTTTTTTAAATTATTGTTTCACATTTCTAAACAATCTATTAAACATCCTTTTCCGCACTTCTATCCTAGCAACAAATGTTATAATGCTTCCTCTTTGAGCATAATTTTCTATTAGAACATTTATTTGTTTCTAACAATTGATAAGAAGTCATCATATAATATTGATGGTATCCATATGTCTGCATTCTATGTGGTTGATATTTTTCATTATGTTGTTTATTAAATTTGATTTTGATATATTCTGCCATACAGTGGTTTAAATTACGATATAATAGATACATCTATGCTTTAATTTTTCTGGAATATTGGTCTTCATTTCTTATAGATTGTTCATATATATTCCTGGATTTTCTGCACCAATGGGTCAGATATGAAATAGCCATAGCAAGAGGATGTTCTTTCTAGTCAAAAGATAAGAAAATTGGCAAACTAGCATGGCAGAAAACTCTGCTCCAGCCAAATACCACACACAAAAAATACTCTGGCCCATCCACCACCCACAGCACAATGGGAAGCCACAATCCCTCCCACTGAGGTGGTATCAGAAAAGGCCAAAGAGGAACCAGAATTTTCGTCTCTGCCAGTCTGTAACTTCTGTGCCACCATCAACACCATGTCAGTGGAGATCCCATAGGGAGTCTACACACATCCATCCCCCATTCATTGGAGGAAGGATAGCCTTTGCAATAAACAGTACGGAGACAATTGGGTATCACATAGGCAAAAAAAAAAAAAAAAGTGTGCCTTGACTTAAGTCTAAAATTTGACTTAAAATGGATCACAAATTTAAATACAATTTGCAAAACTACAAAGCTTTGAGAGAAAAACTTTGAAAATCTTCAAAAGTCCAGATTAGGCAGAGAGTTCATAGATTTAATATCAAAGTTACAATCCATAAGAGAAAAATTTGGTAAACTGGACTTCAACAAAGTTAAAAACTTTTGTTCTATTAAGAGGATAAAAAGAAAAGCTACAGACTGAGGGGAAATATTTGTAAACCACATATCTGAAAAAGAACTAAAGTCTAGGAAATATGAAGAACTGAAAAAAACTCAACACTATAAACAACAAACAATCCCACTAGAAAATGGACAAAAGTCATGAAGAGATATTTCACTGAGGGGAATATATAGATAAATACATGAAAATATGTTCAATATAACTAGCAATTAGAGAAATGTAAATTAAAACCAAAATAAATATGACTACACACATATCAGAATAGATAAAATTTAAAATAGTGATAACACCAAAGGCTGTGAGTGTACAATGACAGTGGATCACTCATACATTTCTTTGGAATGTAAAATGCCATAGTCACTCTAGAAAACAGTTTTTCAGTTTCTTAAGAACACTAAGCATGCAACTACCATACCAGTCAGAAATTGCCCTGTTGGGTATTTAACAGAGAAATGAAAATTTATGTTCAAACTGAAAAATAACTGCATCTGAATGTTCACAGCAGCTTTTGTTTTTAAATAGAAAAAACTTTAAAACAACTTAGATGTCCTTCATTGGGTGAATGGTTAAGCAAACTTTGATACATTCATATTATGGAATATGGCTGAACAATAAAAAAGAACAATATAATGATACATGCAGCAACCTGGATGAATGTCCAGACAGGTATACTAAGTGAAAAACATGATTGGATTTATATAACTTTTGAAATGACAAAACTGTACAAATGGAGTACAGATGAGTGGTCCCCAAGTGTTAAGGAGGAGTGCTTGCAGGGAGGAAGTGGATGTGGCTATAAAAAGGCATCACGAGGAATCCTTATGGTAATGGAAATGTTCTCTATATTGGCTGTATTGATGTCAATCTCCTAGATGTGATGTTGTGTTATAGTTTTTCAAAATATAACCATTGGGGGAAAATGATGAAAAGGTACATAGGATCTCTCTTTGTTATTTCTTACACCTGCTTGTGAAGGCAGTTATCTAAAAAAATCGATTAAAAAATGTTGTTTCTATAAAATGAATTGGGGAAGTGTGTGTTATTATGATATTCTGCTATTTAAATAATTTTATTATTTTATATTCCTTAGAGTAAGAGAAAACTCAGCTGAGAGCTCTGGGACTTATTTTATGGTAGTTCTCTAATACCTTTCTAATCTTATCTATTGAAAATCATTTATTCACAGTTTTATTCTTTTGCTTAAGTCAAATTTAATAATTGTTGTTTTCTTAACTTTTTGTTGTTATTACTATTGTTTTGGTGTCTTTGTTTTGTTTTTGTTTGGTTTTTTCTTTTCTCAAGATTTTTGAATTGCTTAAAATATAGTCATATGTGTTCTTCTTAAAATTCATTTGCATCTTTATTGGTGGTTATGTTTTCTTTCTCATTACTAATCAAGGGCATCTGGTGTTTTTCTCCTTTTTAAAAGATTTATCTTTATTAATTAGGGTAGGCTAGGTTGTACCAAAGGTTTCAATGTTTCATTGGTTCAACACAATAAATGTTTATGTTCAAGTGTTCATGGGACATTGTCTCGGTGGGTGGAGACCCCCACAATAACTGAAAGAATACTGAATTCCCATCCTGGGGAGTCCTGCTACATTCTCTGTTAGAATGGCAGGAATCCCATGAGTACAAGGGTAGTGGCTAGTGAAGGAAGACAGACCATTATGCCAGGCCCTTGATATTGATGATTGTATTTATGAACTTTTTCTTGTGAAATTGAAACTTAGCCTAGTATTATATATTGCCTAAGAGTTACCTTCTAAAAGCCCCCTTGTTGCTCAAATGTGACCTCTCTCTAAGCCAAACTCAGCATTTAAAAGCATTACTTTCCCCCAGCATGGGACATGACTTCTAGGGATGAGGCTCCTGGCACCTAGGGATTATTACCAAACACCAACTAGTAATGCATCTGGAAAAAGACCTTGACTGAAAGGGGGAAATATTAAATACAAATGAGTTCTTATGACTAAGAGATTTCAATGTGAGTCGGGAGGTGATTCCAGAGGTTACATCTATGCATGTCTCAGCAGGATCTCATTGACTGCCACGTTAAACAGTGTCTCAAACAGTGGGACTCCTGAGGGCTCTAGGCACATCTAAATACTCAAGGCAGGGCAGGCAGGCTCAGAATTCAGCAACCTGTCTGTGGGTCTTACTTTGGAATTTATGCTCCACAGTGTAATAGAGTTAGACTCATTTATGGTTTCCCTACACATGGCTCTTCTGTTCCTTTTATCTGAACCTAAAATTAGCATTATATTTATTAAATATATGTCTCAAAGATTTAAATCTTGAGTCTGTTCATGTGCTGGTTGAGCCCTGAACCTCAGTAGAGTTGTAATACCGACTCTCCAGTTCACTGGACTCACCCAGGATAACTAAAAAGAAGATGATGATGGATAACGGACATCCCAAGGAACAGAGAGTATCTGCAACTGCAAGCAAGATAGTCCCATCCATCTGCCCCATGGGATCTAAGTCCCCTCCCAATTAGAAACAGAGGGGGCATCATAATCCCCAAATCCTCAAGATTCAGAAATGAACAATGGACTTAAGCAGACATTATTATTCTATTAAAGACTTATTATTCTAGCAATGGAAGAACTTTTATCTTTGATATAAAGGCAGTGGCCACCAGAGTTTCTGAGGGGAAGGAGAGGAAATAATAGTTGTAACATGAGGGCATTTTTGGGTCATTGGAATTGTCCTACATCACATTGCAATGGCAGATACAGGCCATTATACATTTTTTCATAACCTATACAATTGTACGGGGTAGAGTGTAAACTGTAATGTGAACTGTAGTCCACTATCAGTAGAAATGCTTCAATATGTGCTCATCAATTATAACAAATGTACCACACTAATGAAAGATGTTGTTAATGTGAAAAACTGTGGAAGGGGGAACAAGTGGGACATATGGGAATCCCCTTATTTTTTATGTAAAATTTATTTAATCTAAAGCTGTTTTAAAATTTTTTAAAAAAATTAAAAAAATGTTTATTAATTGCTGACATAATGTTCCTGAGTAGGTGTTTAGGTTATCAGGCCTGTTCTCCTCTAGGTGGTCTTTCAAGGACTCAGGTTGATACGCACAGTGTCATGATCAATATATGGTGTCAAGGTAATTGTGAGCATCTACAACTTGTTCAGCAAAAGCATAAGGGTGAACATTTTGGAAGTTTTATGGGCATCACCAGAAGTAGCACACAACAATTTTGTTCATATTCCATTTGCTAGAATGCTATCACAGGGCCACATCTAATTGCAAGGAATATTGGGAAATGTAGTTTAATACTGTGTCCAAAAAAATAGGGGGTTATTTTCTTGCTTCCATGAAAAGTATTGCTGTTAGTGTGCTGATTTTTTTAGACTTTATTTTTAGAGAAGTTTTAGTTTGACATTTATAGAAAAATTACACTGAATGTATAGGGAATTCAGTATATGTCCCATCTAACCCTGCATCCACACACATAGTTACCCTTATTATTGACATCTTAGATTAGTGTAGTACATTTGTTGAACTAATATTGAAACATTGTTACTAACCAAAGTTTATCATTTACATTATGGTTTGCACTTTGCACTGTACAGTTACATAGGCAGTGCTAAGTTTCTTGATTCATATATGTTTGTATTTTAAATCTTGTAGCAAAATTTATACTTATATCTTTATCTAGTTCTCCCTGTTCATATTCCTTTTAACTGTAAATGTTGGGTCTTTGAATAATATTGCCACAACTTCTTTTATTTTGTCTTTTCCTGCTTTCATTTTCCCTTCAAATTTAACTTTAAGAGTGCTGTCTTGTATTATGTGGTTTTTTCCCCATCCTTTTAAAAAATATCAATAAGTTCAGATTTTAAAGGATTATATTCAATTTACTCACTTTTAGTATAATGAACTATATTTGATTTCTATTATATTATAAATTTGTTGATCAAGGATTTTGTCTTCCTTTTCCTTTATAGCTGCTTATCATTTTAAATTCAAACTTGTTGTCTGGAAATTCTACTAAGAGTTCCTTTGCAGTAATGGTTGTTTTTCTTTTTTCTAGTTCCATAAGGTAAAACAGATGACTGTTATAATTTAAAAATAAAATATGAAATATTTTCCCCAACAAGATACACTATTTGTGTCAAAAAATTCCTTATCTTTTTTCCTTACTGCTACATCTAACATAAGTAAGATGAGATCTTTAAAATATTTTTATTTTCCTCAATTTCTTCTATCCTTCTCTCTTTATTGCCATTGAAATTTTTGGCAATGATGAATTTCTTCATCATTCCCAGCCCCCACTCCTAGATGTTTGTTTTTTTTTTCTGTTTCCAATATCCCTGTCAGCATTAACATTACCCATTTAAAATATTCCCCATCTTATTCATCTAGATGTGATAAAATATCCCTCATGATTTATAACCCTGGTTATCAAGACCTTTATGCAAGCCCTTATCCTTAAGTATGGGTGAAACCTGTAATTTGTTTTAAACCAATAGAATATGGACAAAATGATGGGCTTTTATACCCTGATTGTATTATAATATATGACAGAAGTGAAGTAACATTTCATATATAAGTAAGTTCCCTTACCAGTTTACTATAAATTAATCAAAATGGAGATTAATTTGGGCAGGTGTGACCTAATCAGATGAGCCCTTTAAAAGTATGTCTAGAGGTCCAAAATCCTCTTTTCTGCAGCTGCTTTTGAAAAACCGAGATGCCATCAGTTCTACAGCTGCAAATAAATAAATTCTGCCAACAGCTACATGAACATGGATAACAACACTAAGCCTCAGATGAAAATACAGATGAGATGCAGCCTTGTTTTCTTCTGAGTCCAAGCTATGTCTAGACTTCTTAGGTTCAGAAACTGTAAGAGTTAAAAAAAAATGTTGTTTTAAACCATTACACTCATAGTAATTTGTGCTGGAACAATAAAAACTAATATAGCAGAGATTGGATTATTATTCACTACTTTCTTTATTCTATATTTACTCTTAACCTGAATTCTTTTTATGGTTTATTGTATCATTGTTTTATGCATTTCAAAATTGTTTTCCTGAGATAGTTTAAATGGGAGATAAACTATCTGGATCTCTTGCATAACCCCACATTTCCTTTCAACCTGGCAAGTGATAACATTTTTTGTCTAGATAATGGATTCTTGAGTTGAGGGTCATTTCTTTAAGAACTCTAACTGTACTTGTCCTGTGCCTTCAAATGTTTCAGAAGCAGTCAATCAACCTGTCATTTAACAAATATTTACAGAAATTACTATTTCCAAGGACATCTTATTTTATTATTTATTTAATTGGTTTTTCTCCTCTATTAGTTCATTGCTCTCTTCCTGGAATGTCTATTATTTGCTTCAACAGTTCAAGTAAGGATATTGTATTCTTACCCAAGCCTTTTGTTAAAACCACTTTCAAGTTAACACTCTTAACTTGAGAGTGAAGCACTTGAGGCCAAGAGAGTAAAGAAATAAAACAGAGTTAAGAATAATATCTAGAAGCCTGACAAAGAAGAAAAAAATAATTTAGAACACTTCTGTGTTATATTGGAAACTGTATTGTCAAAGAAACAATGAGTCAGGACTAAAAAAGTTTTTGAATGAGATGCTTGACTTCTAGAAAAGTCATCAGACAACCAAGAAGTGGACTGTGAAAGTTGTGAATCCTTCAGAGAAAGCACATTCCCAAATATCACTTTAAATCTCAATATGGAATGTAATAGGCAAGGAAGTACATCTCAGAGTATAGGGTCATGCTAACATGGGCAGTCCAGTGCCTTCCATTTGGCAAATCCAGTATCTAATAAAGAAATGTCTTCCACTGCCAAGGCATAGAGTCATCACAATGCCCAACAAGCATTCAACAAAATCCTACTGCTGTGTGTTTCCCATTTTAGTTTTTATCTTTTTCTTTCTGAATGGGAGTTATTATTTTGGATATAATGTCCCTAATATAACATGTATATTGGACTCTGTGTGTGTGTGTGTGTGTGTGTGTGTGTGTGTGTTTGTGAGAAAGAGAGAGAGAGAGAGAGAGAGAGAGAGAGAGAGAGAAAATTAGGGGTCAAAAATAAAAGGAATTCAATGTAGAATAGAGATGCATTTGGTTTAGAACTGCTAAGGAAGGAAAAAATGTATACAGCAATATTATGAAACAACAAGAGTATTTTGTTCTTTTTCTGTGTCCAGTGGAGAATCATGGAAAGTTTTTGAGCAATACCTAATTTATTCTTTGGTTCCTCATGGTCAGTTCTGACCATGAGGAAGATTTGTTTAGAAGTTATCTGCACTTGATATGAGTTATAAGAACATGGAGTAACTGAATTTCAAGGAAGAGTGTCAATTATGTATTTTAATTTCAAGCCTTTGTCTAATAACTAGTTAACAATTAACTAATATATTTTATTCTGTGAGACATGTCTATACAGCAATCATATCTAAATCTGTGCTGAAATCTCTTAGGAAAATATAGTAGTTTTCCTTTAACTTGCTTTAAAATTATTTAACAAGTGTCTGTACATCTATAACTTTCCATTATGTTCCAAAAATATTTAGAAGATATATACTTCCATTTGATAGCTATTCATTTGTTTAATAGCACTTTTTAAAATAAGAAGTATTTTTCCTCTAATTTTATAAAGTAGGTATTGGTGGAACTTATTCTCAATCTGTCTATATTTCTATATTCTATGAATATTGATAGTACCTTTCAACATTTTTCTTTTTAACTATTTCTTCCCTGGATAGAAGAGTTTTATGTTGGAATGACCATGGGCTTTGGTGTCTGTTCTAGTTATCTATTCATGCTTAACAAACTATCCAAATCTTAGTGGTCAAAACAACAATCATTTTATAATAGCTCGTGATTTTATGAGTTAGTAATTCAGACAGAGCTCAGTTTCTTCTCTACGTGCTGTTGAATGGGTCACTTGTGTTACAGTTGAAGACTGGACTGCTCTGTTTCTCCAGTGGTGTAATAGGAAATCTAACACAGCAGCTCAGATCTCCAAGAGCAAGTAAGTGTTCCAAGAACAAGAAGTGGAAGTGACCTGTATCTTAAGGAATGGGCCCAGAACCTGGGCCAACATCACTTCCACTGGCCATGAAGTCACAGAACCCAGATTCAAGGGAAGAGAATGTGAACCTCACCTCTCAACTGGAGACATAGCAAAATAATTACTGGCATCTGTAAAGTATCAGTGTCAGAATTTAGTATCAATTAGAATATGCAACAACTAAAGACCTTTTGATATTGGGCATCCAAATTAATTTCTTGATTTTAGTTCATTTGTGCATAAAAGAGAATATAATTTACCTACTATGTTGAGGTTTTGAGAAATTAATTGAAACTATGTCTATAAAACATAGAATCTTACCTTACCAATAGTTAGTGCTTACCACATATAATTTCTGTTACCTTTATCTCCACTTTACCTGTATGAAGAAATTCCGTTACCTTGATTCTATTATTAGCCATTTCTGGGCATCTCCATGTTTATAGACTATTTGAATTATTAATAAAAATCTTTTTGTTTCGGTTCCTGTGTTAATGTACCTTTACATCGTAAGCAGACATTTTCCCAGAGGTGATTACAATATGAAAATCTGCTATGAAAAATATGACCAAATATAAAATAAACTAATTTAAAATAAAATAAAATATAATTCTCTATGCTGAGATTAAAAACTAGCTACAGTGCTTTAGGTTGTTCTCTACTTGTAGTAAACCTCTCATGGTACAAGACAATTCCTTTAAGTAATAAGAAATTGAATTATCTATTATGGCCTCTGGAATGCATATACTAATGGCAATCACACACATTTTTTAGCAGAACTTATAAAAAATTATTTAGTGGAGATAATTCAAATAAGTCTATGACAGATAAAAACCACACAGAAGTGTCTTAAATCAAAACAAAATATATACCATGTATCTTCTTCTAAAATAGGCCATGTGTCCTTATATGTATTAATACTAGTTGACATGGGAATTGAAAAGTTCATGTAATACAATGACTTGAGATGAGAATAGTCATATTCTCTGGTATATTCTTCCTAACGAGCTTAGAGGAAATTAAATTTACAAGACAGGCTTTCTGTCTGTGAGTTTATCATCCTGCTATACAATTAAGATTGCAGATATCCTCTCTCTTCTTATTAAATCCAATAAATATATCCAGAGGCTACTGCAAAGGAAATATCCAAAAATGAAATCAAGAAATACATAAATAAGAAATGTGAGTTTAGTATTCATTACTCATGGTTTCCAAAGTGTGCATGGAGAATGAGCAAAGCAATTGTATTTGTTGTTTTACTAATATTGATCCAGTAGAGTATTTTCAATACAACCTTTTGATATCACAGAATGTAGACAAAAAAGAACTTAGAGATCACTGGCCCAAGTCTTTCATTTTACAGAAGTGAAAAAAAAAAAAAGGAGTGGGGAACTGAGACCCAGAAAAAGAATAATAACCTTCCAAAATTCACACAGATCTAGTAAAAGAAAGAGCTGAAGCTTTAATCTGTGTGTAGAGCTCCCACATATAGGATTAAACTTACTACTTCATTGTTAACTTTTATTTTCAAATTTAATTTACTGAGTTTTAGTAACAAACATTCCAAAACTATGATCAACCATTAATCTACTTTGATGACACAGTTTATAATCTGACCACCTGTTTTGTCATGAGATCTAAGGTATCAGTAAATATGAAATATATTATTAAATGTATTAAATATATATGCAAACTTACATATATATATAAATATATACATATATTACCTCTCACAAATAACAATGTAGGACTTGTTGCTTTAATAGTGATTTCTCATGAGGTCTTAGAAAATAATTGGAATTGAACATTCAAATAATTTAATGTAAAATTGAACTAAAATAAGATTAAAATGCACAAAATAATCCCAGAATGTCTAAAGCCATGATATGTGATCAGACGCATGTTTTAGGGAATATTTTTTAGAAGAGTTTTATATGATATTTTATTATTTTTTGATTAAACACACAGGATTATGAGTAAGAAAAAGTGGAATTGGGATGCCATCTTCTCCCCTTATGAACAGCATGACAGTGAGCAGTTATTTGGCCCAGTTCATTTTCTGCTTTATCATCTATATTGATGATTATTCCTACCTGATAATATTGTGTGTGTGTGTGTATATATGTTTGAGAAAGAGAGAAGGAGGGAAAGAGGAAAGGAGGGAGAGAGAGAGATTGATTGATGAGTGATCACACTGAGAAAGTTCCAGGCTTGTTCTAAGCAGTTTTGAGCAGGCAGGATAAACACGTCATAATGGTTTAGAGGTAGGAAGATTGGGATATAAATCTTGTCTTCATCATAATAAAGCAGGTGTATTAGTCAGCCAAAAGGGTGCTGATGCAAAAAACCAGAGATCAGTTGGGTTTTATAAAGGGTACTTATTTGGGGTAGAAGCTTAAAGTTATCATGCCATAAAGCATAAGTTACTTCTCTCACCAAAGTCTATTGCCACGTGTTGGAGCAAGATGGCTGCCAACATCTGCAAGGGTTCAGGCTTCCTGGGTCCCTCTCTTCCTGGGGCTGCCTCTCTCCAGGCTCAGCTGCTCTGCTTTCTCCACAAGGTCAGCTGTAGACTATCAGGTGAATGGCTCTGCCTCTCTCCCCAGGGCTCAATTCTCTCCAGGCTCAGCTACTCTGCATTCTCCCATGTGTTTACTCCCCAGGCTCCAGCTCAAAAACTCCAACTTCCCTTCTCTGTCTACCATGTGGCTTCTCAGTGAGTCCCTGCCCACCAAGGGGTGGGGACTCAGCTCCTACAGAAGTGGCCCAATCAAAGCCTTAATCATTATTTAATCAAGTTAAAGTAAAACTTCTGAATCCAATACACTGTAATACACCCAGAGAAAAAGACCAGTTTACAAACATAATCCAATATTTCTTTTTGGAATTCATCAATAATATCAAATTGCTACAGCAGGATATAACCTTAGGGGGAAAAATAATTACTTGAGTCTGTTTACTAGTGGGAAAAATAAGAATAACGGTAGTTATTAGTTACTAGCCTGTTTTAGTTTCCTAGGCTACCCAAAACAAATACCATGAAATGGGGCAGTTTAAACAATGGGAATTTATTTTCTCATGGTTTTGAGGCCAGGAAAATGTCCAAATCAATGCATCATCAAGGAGAGGCTTTCTTCCCTAAGATCAGCAATCTTTGCTTTTCTGTCCCATGGCAAGGCACATAGCAGTATCTGCTGATCTCTCCTCTTCTGTGTTTTGTTGATTTCATCTTGTTGCCTCCTTGGCTTTCTCTCTCTCTGCCTGAATTTCATTCTTTTATAAAGGACTCCAGTAATGGAATTCAGACCCATCCTGGATCATACCTGAAGTAAAGCAAACTTATCAAAAGAGCCTACTTAAAAGAAGTTTACTTAAACTTCTTGCTTCTGTGGCTCTCTCTCTCTCTGAATTTCATTCTCCTATAAAGGACTTGAGTAATATGATTAAGACCCATTCTGAATGAAGTGGTTCACAACTTAAACGAAGAGTAGCTTCAGCAAAAGATCCTACTTACAATGGATTCATAACATCAGGAATAGTTTAAATTCAAGACCGTGTTTTTCAGGGTACATAGAGCTTCAAACCACCATACATGGCGTGTGAGATAAAAACATGGAGGCAAGGACTGACTTTAGGGTTTGGTTCCTGATCTCTATAAGAATGCTGTTACTATTTTCTGAGATATGGTAACAGATTTGAAAGCAAAGATCAGGATCTCAGTTTGGGGATTATTAAATTTGAGGAGATTTTAGACATTTAAGCAGAAATGTTAAATGGGCAGATTGTTGGGGAATGAGTCATATCCCCCCTCAAAAGATATTTTCAAATGTTAATCCACATTCCTGTGGTTATGAACTCATTTGTAAATAGTGCCTTTTGAAGATGTTATGATTGATTAAGGTATGACCAATTTGAATCAGAGGGAGTTGTAATCCATAATGACTAGAGGCTTTATAAAGAGAGGAAATTCAGATGCAGTCAGTCAGCAGACGCCTGAAGTCAGAAGTAGCTAGAGAGGAAAGTGAGAAATTGCCATGTGATGAAAGACTATCATAACCATAATGGTACTTTCTCCATCACGCCCTTGCCAACCTCTTGATTTTGGACTTCTAACCTCCAAACTGTGAGCCAACAAATCCTTGTATTTTAAGCCAACCAATTTTTTTGGTGTTTGTCATAGTAGCTCTGGTAAATTAACATATGCACCATTCTGGAAAGAAAATCAATGATACAATGGATAGAAGAGAGAATTGTTAGGGTAATATATCCAGGGAGCTGAGAGATGATGAGCTTTAGTGTACAAATGGAAAGTTTGGCCTTAACTAGTTATTCATCCATAAGAACAGAAGAGGTATTATGTGCCTACATTGGCTCAGGTATAGGTAAATTGAAGTTCTTTCCTATTTGGTTTAATTTTCTCATTGAAATAGGATGCATAGACATTAACTGAGAGTAAAAATGGATGGTGAGATGCTGAACAGTTGAAGTGAGTAGAAACATTATGAAATAGATGTCTATGAAATTGGGGGAGTGATTGCACTAAGGAAAATAGCATGCTTGCTAAGCAATGGTATGAGCCTGTTGAAGACAAATGAATATGAACAGAAAAAGTGAAACCAGTTGGATAGATATGGTCGTGGGGGTAGGTGGAGAGTTATATATAATCAAGGTTGGGCCTAATGAATACAGAAAGTCCTGAGAAGGGCCAAGGAGTTAATTTCATATACAAAAGAGTGATTAAAATGACTATGGAATTTAAATATGATTTTAATCAATTTTTCAATAAATATTTAGTGATCCCCTTTGGTATGCCCAGTATTATATTCTGGCAGAAACATAAGAATATAATGTAACCAAGTACTCATGGAAAACTTGGTCTGTGCATGAGGAAACTAATTTCTAGTAGTCAAACTAAAATCTAGTCGAATTTTGAATGGAGAATATAAGGGAAAATATAGTAAATATAATTAAATATATTAGATGATTACAAATTAGATAAATACAATTAGTAAATTATATTGTATAATTACAATAAAATAAAAATATTTATAGTACAGTACACATTAGATTGTATTTTATAATACTGAACAATTGTCTTCTACATAGTTGTGTAATAGAGCCATTCATTCATTCATTCATTCAGTCCACAATTTTCTCACTTCTTCCTAGCCAACTATTGCTCCTGTAAGAAATCACCACACATTTAATCACTTAAAACAATTAAAATGTATTATCTTATAGTTCTGAAGGTCAGAAGTCCAACATGAATCTCACTGGGCTAAAATCATGGTGTCTGCAGGACTGCGTTTCTTGTTGGAGGCTCCAGGGGAGAATTCATTCCCTTGCCTATTCCAGTTTCTAGAGGGCATCTGAATTCCTTGGCTCCTGGTCCCCTTTAGCACCTTGAAAGCCAGAAGCATCATATCTCTGTGACTTTTCTTTGTAGTCACATCTCTTTCTCTTTGACCTCAGCTTATAAAGGTTCTCTGCTTATAATGACCCATAATTGGGTGCACCTGAATAACCTAGGAGAATTTACCTCTCAATTTACGTCCCAATGTCTCTAACCTTAAACACATCTGCAATGTTCATTTTTCCATGTAAGGTAACACCTTTACAAGTTCTAAGGATTAGGATGTGCACATCATGGGGGGTCATTTTTTCTGCCTACCACAGCAATGGAGGTGTTGTCTTCATGGAGCTTACATTTTAGTAGGACAGAAAATTTCTTTGTAATGTATGATTTTCATTAATATAGTTGTGGCATAGTTATATGGCACAACATTTGTATGTCAATAGTACTGTTTTAGAATTTTAAAATGTGGCAAAAATTGACTGTGATGTCATATTAATGGGGAGAAGCAATGGCTCCTCATTACTTATTTCAGAAAAAAATGTGGAACACTAGAACATTAGCAAATGCAAAAGGGGGCAGAGTCATAATATTCAACTTTACCAAGCTATACCCAATGAAGGCTGAGCCATTTCTCTTGATGGAGAGAACAGTCAGTCTCTCGTGAACAGAAGTGAAAATGCCTTACAATACTCTAGCTGAAACCCATCACCCTGAGGAGCATGATACTGAGGGAGCCAAGATCTGTGATCTGGAGATTGGTTAATTATAGTTAAGGAAGGATGCCAATACATTACAGTCCAGGCTTTTTCATCAGGGAGCCGGTCTTACAAAAGTATGGAATTCCTATGTGAGACAGTGCTTCCTTAGGAAAACCTGACAACTTATTCTGAATAGATCTCCTTCATCCCAGAGTTGAGAAAGGGAGGATTCGTTCATTATCTTATTCTCTAATTCCACTCCATTGTTAAGTATTCTCCCAATGCTCCTGTGCCTACCCTGGAGGAGTTTCCAATCTCATTGGAGATAAGAATTAATTAAAGCAATAAATAAATAAATAAATTGTTTTATTTAAGAGGTTACAAATGACTTTAAAGTTGAGAGAAATTAAGACAATCGAAATAACTAGAACAGAAATAAATAATCCACGGACAGTCAAGCTTGTGTTTATTGGAGCACTTTATCTGTATGGTCTGTTGAGAGATGAAAGGATATAGAGCTTCAAAAGAAAGAAGGGATTCATTCTCATTATATTGAAGGGTTTTCTATCTTGCCTAACCTTATGAAAGTTTTGTTTGTCTGCTATAGTACACCTCAGCACATTCATAAAAGAGTTTTGGCAAGCACACTTGTCTTCATCAACAGAGGCAGCGGCAATCAAGCACTTTGTCTTCAAACCTGTCATCATTTTCTAGTTTTCCTGTACCATATCATATAAAGTTGCTGCTGAGGAATTTTCAGGCAGGCCCAGTGTTTCACGCTGACTCAAGCCTATTTGATCTTGATAACTCTTAATAAAAGTAGCTGCCCAAGTGAGGGTTGGGTGAGAGTCACTTTCCCAAAACCTCATCACCAACTAAATTATGCCACATATGAAACATTCATTAAACAAATATTTTCCAGGACGAATGTCACTACAGCTTGTTCAATTAAGATAATGAAGTCCAAATGTTCTGCTGACTCATATTCTCCCACCACACATCATGAAAAGTTAACTTGTGTCAGATACAGTGATATTTGGGAAGCAGGGTTCAGTTAATTGAATGAGGCAATCAGAATCCTATGAATCAATAGATGGATATAGAAACATTTGGAATCAATCCCAACGTACCATTCCTGAGGATCCAGACTCTCTGGCTTGCTATAATACATGAGTGGGGAAGGTCTCCAAAAGAATTTAGCTAATCCATATACCCTGCATACCAACAATTTAAAAAATTACATTCCATTTTAAAAATATGTCATACCAATTACCAAGCTGCTGATATCACAAATCAAAACCTATTTTCTAAAATTTTCTATAAAATTGCAAAGCCTGCGAGGTTGTTGGTAAAGATAGTTGAAGTAATTATAATACTGCCCTCTGTAGTATGGGCTTCCAAATAAATGCCAGCTGACTCCCCCAAAAGTGTTAATTCTTAGAGCAACTGACAGCCTCTAGAGTAGAGATTGATATTTTATATATATATATACATATATATGCATATATACATGTTAGCATGTGTGTATAAGTATATATAAAAATATATATACACAGAAACATATATTAAAGTAAATTAGAAACAACACCCCAGTCATTCACTATCTAGTAATAAAAGAAGAATATGAAAAAACACAATGCAGATGGAGAGTTAGTGAATTTTATAAAATCACAAATTCCTTTTTTAAACCAAATAAATTCAAATGAATTGAAAGCATTCATGGAGAATTGCCCCTTTACCTGTACAGTTCACCTCCCCCTAACTTACTATGTACCTGACACTGTGGGATTTGAAGGTAAAACTAGTATTATATCTCCCCTCAAGAAATTCTAGTTGAGAAAATTGATGCAAGCAAAGTATTTTAATAGCCATACAAAATATTTCAGTAGGAATACAGAGGATTATGAAAGAACATAAAATTGTGAATTTCAAGGAATTAATAAGCTGCTGACATTTGACGTAAATCTTTAAAAAATGGGTAGCAGAGTTCAGTCTATACAGCAAGAAGTTTATATGCAAAAGCATATAGGTTGGAAAAAGTATAGTACATTTAGGCAACCACAAAGCAGTTCATGATGTTTGTTTTAGAATGTAAGACTATATGAAGAAATAAATCTAGAAGGTAAGCTAGGGCCAGATGACAAAAGACTTTTAAAGCCCAACTAATGTTAGTATTTAACCTGAAAATAATGACAGCCCTTTGAAGGGGGAAACCAATAGCAGCTTCGAAAGATAAAGGAGATTGATAGAATGCAGAGGGCAGATAGGAAGGCTGTGAATGATTATCTAGTCAGCCTACCTTCAAGAGTTAGATATTAGCAAATATTTGATTGACTTAAGCTGTGATAAACTTATTTGTTTTCCTTGTAGTTGTTTGGAATTGTATGTACTCCAGAAAATCATGTTCTTAGTACTAATCCATTCCTGTGGGTGTAAACCTATTGTAACTAGGACCTTTTGATGAGGTTACTTCACTTAAAGCATGGCACAGCGTGGGTCTTAATCCTATTACTGGGGCCCTTTATAAACAGGATGAATACAGAAAGAGAGAGAAAAAAAAGCCATGAAGCAAGAAGCTGAAAACAACAGAACTTGGAAGAGAAGGGAGAGACCAGCAGACATTGCCATATGCCTTACCATGTGGCAGAGGAGCCAAGCATCGCTGGCAGCCAGTCTTTGGGACAGTATTGCCTCTATGATGCCTTGATTTGGACATTTTCACACCATCAAACTGTAAACTAATAAATTCCCATTGTTTAAAGACAACCCATTACATGGTATCAGCTTTGAGCAGCCTAGGAAACTAAAGCACTCATGCCAACTCATTTCATGCTATGTATAGAAATGTAGGGGGAAAACAATTTTAAAAGGTCAATGCAATACAAATAAGAACTGCTAACTTACTTTAACAACAATGTAATGCAGAGATTCTTAACCTTTTTTGTTCCATGGACCCCTTTGCCAGTCAGATGAAAACTATGGACCCCTTACTAAGTCCACACTATATTGTATATTATTTAATAAATATATCACACCTGCACCAACACATCCCCACAAGAGTAATGTTTTTTTTTATTCCAATTCAAGCTCATGGGACTCATGTGATGGAGATATAGGGGAGACTTTTCAGATGTAGGAAGTACAAGGCCAATCAGTTTTACCTGGGAAGTTCAGGAGAAAATGGAGAATAGGAAGATTCCCAGATTTCTGATTGGAATAGCTGGAAAGATATGGTAACATTCACTAAAATAGAAAACACATACTTTTGCAATAAAATATAATGAAATCATTTTCAACCTTAGAGATATCTATGTAACTTCCAGAAAGATCCTGCTGGTGGGTGGTACATTTGATTTTCACTCTGAAAGATGTCTGTGAAGTTTGAGGTGATCAGCCCTCCTCCTTGCAACATTGTCCTTGTTTTCCCATAAAACTTTGGCTACTCTTTCCTAGTTCTTTCACTGATTACTCATTTCCCTGATCTGTAAATATTGGAGTGCCTTTGGGCTTCATTCTGGGCCCTTTCCTCCTCTCAGTATGAATTCACTCTCTTAGGAGTTTCATTATGTCTCACATTTAAAAAAAAAAATCTATAGATGGGTCATGCTCAAATATAGATCATTAGTTTGGCCTCTACTTCTTAATTTAAGATTCATATCTTACTGTCTATTGATATCTCCTTTGGGTATCTAATAGGTTTCTTAAACTTGCCTTGTCCAAAACTTAGCTCTTCCCACAACATTCTCCCTCTTAGCTAACTCTAGTCCTTTAAGTGTTTAGGACTCAAAATTGGAGTCATCCCCAACTTTTTGTCTGCCTCTTATAATCCATTTTAGATTTGTCAGCCAAATATACTGTCAACTCTACCAGCTGACTAGCGTCCCCGCTTCTACCTCAAAGTACACATAATAGGTTCTCAATAAGTATGTTTTGAAAGAATGATTAAATAATATACTTAATCAGATAGAATGAAAATTGCATTACCAATTCTTTTTAAATAAAAAGTATACATATTTTCAAACTAGTGAAAGAATACTGAGACTACTGTTAGTACTAAAGCTGGAACAAGCATGATATTTTTAAAAATGCTTTATTTGAAACACATGCCGTCAGTGTCCTCCACACCACATGTTAAAACACATCTGGATGACTCACCTGTGAGCAGAAGGTGCTACTTTCACTATGGTAACTCCCCAATTTATAAGAGAAACTCAGGTAAAATATACCAATCATATTGATTTTTTTTTTCATTATTAAGAGACAACCTTGCTCTTTAAATGCTGAAAATTGAGAGGGAAGGAAATATATAACTATATGTATTATAACAGAAGAAGAAAGGTAACCTTTTTTTGTCCCTGATTAAGCATAAACTTATTCAAGCCAAGTTCTCATCATGAAATCATCTCATATGAATAATTACAGTTATTATTGGTTTTTTTGGTTGTTTATGACTATTATACCAATTACCTCAGGAAACAGAAGATACTGTTTGAAGTACACTGTCAATCAATGTTTACTTTTTTAAAGAAAGATTTTCCAAAATACTGATAAATCTCTTATCTTAAGGAACTTACAGAAAGTCCAAATATCCTTTGGCTGAAAAATGTCCTTCATTCTATTAAGATCTGGGAGAATTTCAAATTCTAGCTTGGATATTGTCACCATTAAGAAGAAAGATTTAATTAATTCTATTGATTTTTTTAAACAGGAATATACTGGTGACATGTATAAATGTCACCTGGGTAAGGAGAGCAATTTCAGAATATTTTCCCACAAATTATTACAAAAATATTTTGGAATTCATTAAATGTCAGATACATTTGAAGAACTTTAAGCTCAATTATTTGAGACATATCATTTTTTATAAAAGGGAAATTTACTAAATGAACATTATTTTACATTAAAATCTGCCTTCATAAATAATGGGTCATTATTATGCACTAAAGGCAATCACAAATTTCAATACACTCTAGGATATTTCTCCCTTTTTCTTTTAATGTATCACTGAATTAAAGGAGCTTGCTACCAACACATTTTAATTCTGCATACCTTATTTCTACATTGTTTCTATCTTTGAATTCTTTTGCTCTCAGGGTATTTATTTTAAAAAATATCTTCTTTAGTGAGGCATTGTCTACCACCTTTTAAAAAAATGGTGTCAACTTTTGTGTTACTGGAGGCTTCAAATTGTTGGTTAGATTTAGTAACAACTTGTAACATTTAATTGGAAGCTAAACTTATTTTATACTTGGGTGGGTATTTCGCCTACTATAATGTTTCAAGGACATTTAAATATTGGTTGTACACTTAGAATTTCTCTTTTCATTTATGATACAACTAGATATTTTTTGGAATAAATCTTGATATTCAGAAGTTCAGATTTACAAAAAAAATGGAGCAATTAAAGATAATTATTTGTACTAAAAATTATTCATGAGAGGATTGCATCAAACTGTAGTCTTCTTTCATGCATTTAAAATTTGTTTGATTCTCAAATAGTTAACTTATATTTTCAGTAAAACATCTATCACATAAATTGAAATAACCTTGCATATTATTTTTACCTTTAATTAAAACTTTTTGTTGCTTTACCAAAATGTCTACATTATCTCAAAGATTTAAGTAAATAGCCTTCCATCTTGCTAAAGTATGAATATCAGAGTATAGTATAAAAGAATCATGTATATATGCTTCATGCTTTAATGGCTTCTGAATTTACCCAGTTTTGAGTTTTATCCTTCATTTGATTTAATTATTGCTCAAAAATTTTCCTCCTGGGACTAATCAAATAAGTTATTTTATTTTATCTTAACAGAAACAAAATGCCACAAATACATTACTTGATCTCAGTCATAATATCTGGAAACAAGTTTGGATTCTATCATGAACATGATGAACTTGGTTATGTTTATAGATACTATTTTTTTAAACATCCTTGAATTTTTAACTGGTCTCTGGTATATGACAAATTATTCTAATTATTTATATCTTCCTTGACTTTTTCTTTTCCTACTTTTCATTGTAATTCAAAAGTACCACACTCTGCTAGACTTAGTGAGCAGAATAACATGGCCTGGGAGTTAAATATTTGGTTTCTAGAATATCACATTCCTGCATGAAAGTGGTGCCTAAAATATTTACCAGCAGCATAGTCATGGGTGAGCTCTTTAACATATATAAGATGTAGGAAAATAAGCATCAGAAAATTATCTAATCTCACAGGAATTTTTTTACGATTAAATGCAATAATGCATGTCAATATCTTTGAACAGGTTGAGGACAAAATAAATCTTTGTGAATATATT